>JAOWCC010001368.1:47870399-47908990 GCA_030867875.1 Actinernus sp. WN-2022 | reverse complement strand
AACTATTCACTTGATACAGAATCGATATTAATGATTAAAAAATTGACCTGATGTACACTTTAAGTTGAAGAGTTAACCACTAAGTTTAAGATTCGGGTTTATTGTAAGAATGACGAACATTTGTTTGCCGATCGAACTGCCATTTTAAAAGAAGTATTTTTTAACTTTATCTTACCCCTACGTTTTCATCATAAAAATAGGCAGCTTGGTATTTGATTAGTGTTGGAAAGCACTTCTGTGTTTTTACGTTATTTCAAAATGATATTATCTGCAGAGGATTACTTATACCGTCTTAAAGTTCAACATTATGATTATACCACTTTGATGTATTATCGCCATGATATTCGTTTCTAATTACTCTTAATTCGTACATCCATGTTGAGGTTTGACTTTCTTTCCTGATAGGGATCCATTTATCAGCTGGTCACTAAGAATGGCCCGTTAGATGAACAGACCACCAGACGTTTCACCTGGCAGATACTGAAGGGTGTGGAGTACCTTCACGAGAATGGAATCATTCACAGAGACATCAAAGGTTAGCGATGATGTACAGTAAACAGATAAGTAAGAAGTAGGCAAGAGAGTATAACTAAGAATGATCCGTTAGATGAACAGATCACCAGACGTTTCACCTGGTAAATGTTAATGGGGGTGGAGTACCTTCACGAGAATGGAATCATTCACAGAGACATCAAAGGTTAGAGGTGATGTACAATAAAGAGATAGTAAGAAGTAGGCAAGAGAGTATAACTAAGAATGATCCGTTAGATGAACAAATCACCAGACTTTTCACCTGGTAAATGTTAAAGGGGGTGGAGTACCTTCACGAGAATGGAATCATTCACAGAGACATCAAAGGTTAGAGATGATGTACAGTAAACAGATAAGTAAGAAGTAGGCAAGAGAGTATAACTAAGAATGATCTGTTAGATGAACAGATCACCAGATGATACTGAAGGGTGTGGAGTACCTTCACGAGAATGGAATAATTCACAGAGACATCAAAGATTAGAGGTGATGTACAGTAAGCAGATAAGTAAGAAGTAGGGAATAACTATGTTAAGAAGCATGTACAAGAAAACGTTGTACTCGTTATTGCTTACACACTACGGTATGTGAATTTAGTTCTGCTGTTAGATGCGAGCGATTAACATTTTGAGAAAGAGAAAATGTAGCATATAGGAAGAAAAGTGTTTTTTTTTCGAGGCCTCTATGTCTGAACTTGTAAGGAGCACCGACTAAAGAATCAAACTCTGCAGAGGTATTTCTATTTTACTCACAAAAACTAAAGAAATATTTCACACGATCCTCATGTTCGAAATTTGGTAATACTATATTTCGCCGTTATGTTTCCCAGTGTGTGTAGTTTGGAGTCGCATTCTATTAGAGCAGTTTTCACATGACTGTCGGAAGTGTTTTGCTTTTGCGTTTACTAAGCTCTCCTATTGGCTGAGAAAATAAACCAAACAATCAGATTCCAAAGTAAAACCAAACGCAAATAGCACACTTCCGCGATATGCTTTACTTGTCACGCACAAAGGTTCCAATACGAGGCCCCGTGCTAAATTAAATTTATTTTTTTCAAAGAGAAAAGAATAAATTTAATTTAGCACGGCGCCTCGTATTGAAACCTTTGTGCGTGACAAGTAAAGCATATCGCGGAACTGGGCTATTGGTTTTGGTTTTGTTTGTCATTGGCTCACAAGGAAGCCATTTATGAGTTACTTGTGATTACTCGCTCCTATGATTGGTTGGCTGTGGGTAATTTGCGTTTGGTCTTTCAACACTCATGTGAAATTCGCTCTATCATGCATGGTAAAATAACCATACAAATGATTGTGTTTACTGTTGTTACCAAAAAGGGAGAAACATCCTCTTGGACAAACAAGGAATAATCAAAATCAGTGATTTTGGGATCTCAAAAGACATGAGGGTAAGTTTAAGTGTAGCCTGCGTCGCATCCGAACTGAACCCCGGTTAAGTCATGCGACACAGGCTAGTTTAAGTGTTGCTATAATATGTAATACGGCTGCGCCCTCGTGGGGAACCCTCGATGAATAAATCCCATACCCCCTCACTCCATGCCAATATCCTTACATATTATTATATTTGTGTTATCAATTGAAAAAAACAAAACATTTTTTACAACTCCTTATACTAATGAATAAATCTCAACCTCCTCCACATTTTCAGAACGGATGTCTGAAACTGTAAGGAAACATTACTATCAATTGCAAACACACACCAAGAAAAGGGGTAGCATCAATTCCCTCAACCCCTCCCTTTACGTCAGAGGACTTAAATGTAATTGTTGATCATTTACGTTTTAGGGTTCGGCTACCATGACGGGTAGGCACATGTACAGTCCTTCCGGCGAAGGATTATTTGGAACTTGCTACTGGATGAGTCCAGAGTCCTTCTCAAACGAAGAACCTGACCAGAAGTCAGACATATGGTAAAATATGACGTCATAAAGCATGTTTTCCATATAGTTATGGTTGTTGTAATGCACAGTCTGCGTTGGAGCAATCGCTACCTACGTAATTGAAATATTTGTTTATGTTATGCCGGCGACGTAACGAACACAATATAGCCATGCTCTGCGAAAGAAAACAATATCCTCGCAAACAGTTTGCGATCGCTTCATCTTCTCAGGGTCTTATGAATACAATTCATTTCGGATTAATACTTTATGATCATGGGCGCAACAATTAAATTCACAAACTTGGATTGGTAGTCTTTAATGTTACTAAAAATACACTGTCCTCGTGCACATATGAATAAATTTATTACGAGCACAAAGTAAACGAAATCATGTTGGTCTTGGCTTGATGCATGTTGATTTTGATAGCACAACCTTTTTGAAAGAGGTGTAAACGACATAACTCTATTTCTAGGAGTGTTGGATGTACGGTGGTGGAGATGCTCGTTGGGAAGCCTCCTCTTCTTTGTGACAACGTTCCGTTTGCAGCATCCTTGCGCAAAATAGCAAACCTTGACGTCCACCCCCCTGAACAGTGCTCGCAGCTCGCCAAGGAATTTCTGCTGTTTTGTTTCAGGTGCGTTTTATATATTTTTGTTCGCATGGCTTCTACAGCCACAGAGGACTTTATCTTCATCGTCAAGCTTTTATGATCATACAATGCTATTACCAATCAGGAGGAAAAGTAAACGCAATCATGAATAGCTAACCAAAACAATGTTTGATTCTAGAAATTGATTGGCTGAAATAACAGAACTTCGGACGACTTTGATTATGATTATGATTGACATATATTAAAGTCTGTGATTGGCAGAATAATCAATAAACACTTTTCATGGCCAATAGAAAAGCTAAGCAAGCGCAAAACCACAGCAATCACCGAATTACGTTCGACACTTAATCGAGAACCGCTCTATAATAACTTTAACAGCTTTAAATCAAGATCTAAAGCACATTATTTCACATGCCTCGTGTGCGCTCAAAGAGCCATGCAAGGCCTCCCTGCATGCTACATCATTTCTAGAGCAATACTATGTTACTTATGTTTTGTGACCAGTTTTGCTGTTTGCGTTAACGGGAATTTCATAAAGCGCGTCTCACAGTGCGCATATTTGGGCGTCGTCTTGGACGAAACTCTATCATGGAATGCTCTTGTCAAACACGTCTTAAGTAAAGCAGGAAAGAGAGTAGACTTGCTCCAAGTCGAACTCGCTGAATCACTGGGTAAGCGATCACTGGCTCGAAAAGCGAGCGCGAGAATGGAAGCGAGAGGCGAGTTCGACTTGTTTCACTTGCAGGAAATTGAATCGGGGGATTATGTTTTGGCGCGAAAAAACGTTTCAGGGGGCTAAGAAGGACTTTGATAAAGTCTAGAAAGAGAGAAGGCATGCCAAGTCATATTAGAAACAATTTTACTATGAACACTGCAGGTGTTATCTCATAAAGCGCATCTCAAAGTACACCTATCTGGGCGTCGTCTTGAACGAAACTCTCATGCGGAATGCTATTGGCAAACACGTCTTAAATAAAGCAGCAAAGAGAGTAGGATTGCTAAGTCGTATTAGATTAAACAATGTGACAATGAACACTGCAGGTATTATCTGTAAATCGTTTATACTACCAGTTCTCGATTATTATGATACAGTCTGGAACTGTTGCGAGATAGTCAACTCAGGGGAGCTGCACGCATTATCATGGGGAAAAAACTAGCAACGACAAAGCTCTAGACGCACTTGTATATGATACACTAGAAGCTATAGTTTATCAACTAGTTAGAAAATGTATTGGAGGACCATCGCCTCAAAAAATGTTAATTTTTAATTTTTAAAAGGGATATTATTAAACGTGTAGCGAGGAAGAGTGTTCTACTTCACCTACCCAGAGTTAGAACTGAATGTGCCAAAAAAGCATTTTATCATGGCTGCTTAATTTTTAATCGATTTAATACCACTCTGTAATTTTTGAATTAGATAGTTATTAAAATTAAATAGTTTCTGAATTAGAATATGTATAATCTAGAGTTAAAACTGAGTGTGCCAAAATAATCTTTTAATATAATAGCTGCTTAATTTTTAATCGATTTAATACCACTCTGTAATTTTAGAATTAGATAGTTATTAAAATTAAATAGTTTCTGAATTAGAATATGTATAATCTAGAGTTAGAACTGAGTGTGCCAAAAAAGCATTTTATCATGGCTGCTTAATTTTTAATCGAATTAATACCACTCTGTAATTTTAGAATTAGATAGTTATTAAAATTAAATAGTTTCTGAATTAGAATATGTATAATATAGAGTTAGAAATGAGTGTGCCAAAATAATATTTTAATATAATAGCTGCTTAATTTGTAATCGATTTTAATACCGCTAATTTTAAAATTAGATAGTAATCATATGTAGGTAGTTCCTGAATTAGAATACATTTTGTGATTTGAAATACATAGTTCATTTAGTTCCTATTTCAAATCGTTTATGTAATGACTGTATCTTTATTTATTTGCTATAGCTTAGGGCTCCTGTTGATAAAAACGAAACTTTGTAATTTTACTGAAGGGACTGACCCTGTTTTAAATATAAGTATACAATTATCTTTTGTAACAGTAAAATTAAATGAGGGAATCTATATTTGACAGTCCTTTCTTTAGAATCACTGTACGCTTGTATTCTAAAATTTGTTTTGTCTTCTTTGTTATTCAACAGACGAAAAGACGATCGACCTACAGCGATGCAGCTTATGGCACAAAGTGATTTTCCTAAAATAACATCATAATGTATTTTGATAAGAGGAACTGATTTACAGAATTATAAGTAGATTCATGAGTACTCCTGGTAGATTTGTTAACGATAAAAGACCATCGTATAAATAACATTTTAACGGGGTTCGCACGGTCATGAAAACCCATGGAAAGTCATGGATTTGAAAATCTCATTATTACATACATACTGATATTTTCAAACTGGATGTTGAAGTCGGAGGTGCCACTTTCATTCACTACGGAAGTTGGATTGATTTTAAACAGCCAACTAACGATGTTAAAATTTCCAATTCAATTGAGGAGTATATTATCGACCAAGAAAACAAAATCACAAGAGCAAAAACTTAGAGAAACCGACGTAAAGTTATACTTACATAATTTCTAAAGAGACAAAGAAGAAGCACAAAATCCCGGAGAAAAATCTCAGTTTGCATATAATAAACAAATTACAATATGGAAAGTGCTTTTGTATGGTATTTACACACTGATTGGACGAAATGTTTTCACACAACAGAAAAGTAGTTTTAAAACACAGTTTCAGTGGATTTGATTTAAGAAATGTATTATTTAAGGTTGATGTTTGCACAATATGAAAAAGAGAACCTTATTATGTGCCAAAATCCATTGCTGCTGAACAATAGAATCTTGCCTAGTTTTTACACGCATTGTTACTTAAACTAAAGTACATATAAGCCCAAATTGGTTATACTTGATATCGATTGTACATGAAGTGATAGTCCAACAGTAGAATATTTCTTGATTTGGGTGTTACGTCTACGAGATATAAAGGTTTATATTTCCAATATGCTAATGTGTGATGTCATCACCGACATCACTTATTATACAAAAGCATGCTGGTAGAGATAAATTACCTATTTTTTAAATTCAAAGTTATATTTGAAGCTTATCAAAGTGATTTTACAAAACAAATTCTAAATTTGAAAACAGCTTAATTTACAAGCACAAAGAAATTCAGCAAATGTCGGTGAAGACATCGTACATTAGCATATACGAAATATAAACCTTTATATCTCGTAGACGCAACACCCAAATCAAGAAATATTCTACCGTTGGACTATCGACTTCAGGTACAATCGATATCAAATGTAACTAATGTGGGCTTATATGCACTTTAATAGGAACGTACATGTCTTAGTATCGGATCTTTAGCTGGCCCGCTTCGGCTGCAAGGGTGATCCAGCAGTCTTTTTGTCAGTGGTTGTTATTTTTAAAGGAGGCCTGGAGATGAGTCATCCTCCAGGGCAGCCATCTTGGAATTGAATTGAGTGTTCCGTCATGTCATTTCCATGTCAATTTCTGCTTCATGTATTTATCGTAAAACAATGACATGAATGTTTTATATGCAGCCGCTTTTTTAACAAACTTTTGAAGACAGCAAAGAAATATTTGTCAAACTTTTTACAGACTTAAGTCACGCCATATTGAATTTCCTTTTGAATGGAAATGTGCTTGAAATAGACATTTTTAGTAAAATGTCATGCTCATTTCTTGCTTTTACACATATGTAATACAGACCTCATGGTTGATCTTAATGCGTGGTAAATACGGACAGGACAGTCTTGGCGGAAAATACAGTGTTTGTATGACAATTTGATATTTGTAATAGCTCTGCATTTTTAAGGTCATGGAATTATATTTTTAGCCATTGAAAAGTCATGGAAACATCATATAATTTTGTTCCCAAGTTTCTGTGCGAACCCTGTAGCAATAGTATAATGAATGGGCGATAAAATTGTTATAGAATGTAATATGGCCGGGTGAAAAAAATGTCGGTTGAAACTTTCGCATATCATTTTTTACAACAAATTAAGTATTATTTCAAACACGAATTATAGTGTTTCATAAGACCAAATATTGAGAAAACAATTAAAACCCGAGAGGCGTAGCCTCCCGAGGGTTTTATAGATGGTTTGCACTCAATACCCAGAGATTCAAATGACAAAGGGTATGGCGGCCATGTTGGTGTACAGAACAAAAGAAGCTAACGAAGAATCTATTGTTAACTGTACACCAACATGGCGGCTATGACGTAACGTGCAAAGTGTCTATTGTTTTCGAAATATTTGGATCCCCTAATGAAACACGAACAATGAGTGTTTGAAATTACTTCTCATGCGAATGGCTAAATCGAAAATGTACATACGCTTCTTTTCAAACATCATTAGCAAGTATTGTTTACCGTTCGGACTGTTGTATATAATTATTCAATAGATGGCTTATTCTTTTTTGCTAGCAGTGATTTCAGCTAGCGTACCAGTAAAGTAGTGGTGAAGAGTAAGCACAAGCAGCTGGAAAGGCCGCGGTTCAAACTCCAGTGGAGGCACATTGTCGTTTCTTTACTTCTTCACTTCTTACTTGTAGTTTATCAGTATGTAAGTAGTTAGTGCCCGGGGGGTTTCTCAAGGTAAAAGGGGTAGGGGTGACCATCGGAAAACCTTGAAAAATACCGTAAAAAATACCAAACCGGGAAAATGTCCCACCCTAAAATATGCTTCATGGTCTAAAAATCACCCTAAAAATGGATTTCGCTCGACCAACCCCTAAAAAATACCGGATCGCCGATTTGAACCCCCCCCCCCCCCCCCCCCCCCCCCCCCGGGAGTTAGTGGTTCATGAATATGATGATTAAGAACAGTTTCACTACTAGGGATGAAAATCAGTTGAAACACGTATGATTTTCAGCTGGTATATAATTGGGTTTCCAAACTCATCCACCTGACCAAATGAAGTCCTTTGGTTGCCAAAAAAGCTCATAAATTATTAATGTTGAGAAGTAAAGTTTCAAACCCAAGATTAAGCACTTTTGACATCATTGGTTTGACTTAGCAATTTAAATAGAGCCATATCTTCAAGAAGGCATTCAAAGGTTTTTCAAGAAACAGATAGGCACCAGTGAAACATTAGGATTTAGGTTAATTATCATATTCGTCTAATGCGCATGCGTGACTCTCATAAGAGTACAAAACTTAATGGTGTAATCTTTATTGACTTAAAGAAGGCCTTTGACACTATTGACCACATCATTATCCAAAAGCTAGCAAAATACGGATTAGACCATAATTCATTAAACTGGTTCGAATCATACCTATCTCATAGAAGTCCGCTATGTAGCGTGTTAACGGCCATTTATCGACACCAAGTTCAATAACATTTGGCGTCCCGCATGATCCTTAATTGGCCCGTTACTTTTTCTAATATACATAAACGACCTTCCAAACTGCCTAAATGATGGCTACCCTCGTATGTACGCTGACGACACTAGCATAAGCTTTGCTGCTCCTACTAACGCTGAACTTGAAAAAATAATCAATAAAGAATTACTAAATATCAACTACTGGTTGAGGGCCAATAAGCTCAGTCTAAATGTAGCAAAGACAGAGTTTATGGTCATCGGTTCACGACAGAGGCTCAAAACACAAGCTAACTATGACGTCGGTGTACATATTGAGGGAAAAGAAATTAGTAAAGTCCATTCCAGCAAATCCCTCTGACTAAATATCGATGAGACACTGTCCTGGACCAAGCACATTGATATGATCTCTAAAAAGATATCCTCTGGTATTAGCGCTCTAAAGCGTGTCAGACCTTTTATTACGGAGGATACTGCAATCAAAATATACAAAGCGTTGATTGAACCTCACTTTGAATATTGCAGTGCTGTATGGGACGGGCTTAGTCTAAAACTAAGTGATAAGTTGCAAAATCGTGCGGCTAGGGCAGTAACAATATCTAGCTATGACACCAGCTCAGACCCATTACTCAATATGCTTGGTTGGGATAAAATTGCAGTTGCACGAACAAAGCAGAAAGCACATGTCATGTACAAAACCTTACAGCGGTTTTAGTAATCATGCGGACTTTTGAACCTGAACGACCAATGGAAAGTTGGGGTTTTGCCGTCCGGGATATTCGGGACGCTGAGATCACGTGTTCGATGACGTCATTTGTTTTGAATGCATAGGTGTGTTTGTTTTGATGTATTTTATGTTGTGTGTAAGTTTCGTGGTGATCGGCCTTACAGTTTCGTGGTGATCGGCCTTACAGTTTATGAGTTATGGCCGTAAACATGATTTAGCGAGTTGCCCGCCAACTTCACTGAGTTGCCCGCTGAGTTACCCGCTAACTTCACTTTAAGTAAAAAGAGTTTGTACTCTTTCTCTTCGTATTTATTTATTAAAACTGTATTAATTGTATTACTATATATATGCCAGCGTATATATTGTAAATAACTTGACCAAATGGAATAGTTTGTATATGTATTTGTTCATGTCCTGCGACCTAATTTAATTTCAATTCCATGTAAACTGGCCTCCTGGCATTTTTAACTTCTCAGTTATTTCAGGAAGCCAGTACCGGCCTCAGTAAATATGTATTTTTCTTACCATTAATTTGTCACACTTGTAAACTTTGTAAGGGTATAATAAATTGTTATTGTTGTTGTAATCTCTCCACCACCACCAACATCTAACGGTTTTAATCCCAAGCAAGAGAATCTGGCTGTTAACCTAAACATATCAGCATTTATTATTGAATCAAAAAGACCTGTTCAATGTCATTAGAGAGCATGATTTCGCAGTGATACTTTTTATGATTCAGATTTTTGGAGAGAAGTGCTCGGGTATGTGAAATGATTGGAGATACTGTAGTATGAAAGTTACATTTTCCTCTGGTTCGCTTTGGCTTTTAGTTACCCTACAGACTTTTCGACGTGATTTTACAAACAAATTATTTCTCCATTTTTTTTTATATCTGATTTCTCTGTTCTCCGTCCTTACGGCTTTGTTTTCTAACTCGCCTCACTTTTCTGCTTTTTCCTAAAATTCGTTTAAGTAATTAAGATGTGCTTGCGACTCGTTTTATGACTGAGTGTTTGCAGCACGTCTGTGTACATATGATTATGTACGCGTATGTCTGTATGTCTGGTTCTTCGACTTCATATAATTTGCGATTATCTTCTACTGGCATGTCTGCATTCTTCCAGAGATTGACGTTTATAATCATGATCAGAAGGATAACACTGGATATAAATAGACTTGGTAAAAAAGTACACTGACTATCGCAAAAAATCGACAAAGAAATGCAGATATAAACACAATGATTTCAACCTCACCGTACCTTCATGACCTGACAAGACACTGTTCAGTTTCACTTTCCCTCAGCTTTGCTATTGAGTTGAAGTTGAGTTTGGCTTTGTTAAAGACTTCTTATTCAGTTGTATGGTATTGTGCAGTATATTTGAGTATACCAATCCACAGAGATTCAAATAACAAAGCCGTGGCAGAAGAGAAGCTTAAACAAGAAATATTTTGTCCTCCTAGAAAAACACAACATCTTGCCATTTCTATCGAAGAAGCCTTTGGTTTCAGCAGCAAATTAACACGCTAAATTCCAATTCGATATGTGGAGCTTTCATCATACAGCCCTTTCAGGTCGTCGTCTCGTATATAAATTCACTGGCCATCTGGGTAAAAAACGCGATCCTTCGGCTCCGACAAGAGCGCCAGTTGAAATATCCTGAGTCTGTTGGAAGGCTTTCGCACGAGTGAAGTTAAATAAAACATTAAACTGCTTACATTTGAGAGATGGGACTCCAAATTACAGAGAAATTTCCTCGCGGGTCCACCATCTTGATTTGACTGTATTAAATTATGTAAATAAATTAACCTGGCGAGTGTTACGTGACCAGCACAGTACAATCTGATTGGTGGTGAACTTGAAATTTAATACATGGGCAGAAATATTGCTGCATGAAACAAACAAAAAATAACGGCCTGCAGATTAAGGAGGTAAAATAGCATTCAAAAAGTTGAAAACGGCCCAAACAATGATTGGTCATACGCGACAACAATGTTGTCAAAATTGACCAATTATGTGTAACCGAATACCGGAAGCGTTGCATAGAAACTTATGCCTGAAGACAGTAACAGAACTGAAGATCAAACGGAGAACAGTCTCATTGACAATGCAATGAAGACGCCAAGACTGAAGATTGAACTTGAACTGGTTTACGTGAATAAATGTACCCAGAAACAGAACTGAAGCTGCTTGACATGCAATCAAGACGCCAAGACTGAAGATCGAACGGGCTTTATTGACTTGAACTGGTTTACGTGCATAAATGTACACAGATCAACAGAACGTTAACTGAAGCTGCTCAGTTGACATGCAACCAAGACGCCAAGATTGAAGATTTAAATTGAACTGGTTTACGGGCAAGATCAAGAGCCTTATGTCTCTGTACGTTTATCGTTTACTCAGTAGTTAGAGTAGTCAGTCATAGCTACTCAGATTATCATTTTCGTATTATTGCAACGCCAATAGGATATTGTAAACGAGTTATCATAAATGTTTAGTGAGGAAAATGACATTTTTAGCACGTGGTAATAATAGACCATTTTCCTGTCGTTTTTTACCAATCCCAACAATTCTTTAAAAAAACTGTCGTATCTGTTTCTCTTGATTACGGTAACACAAACGCCAATAGGATATTGTAAACGAGTTATAATAAATGTTTAGTGAGGAAAATGACATTTTTAGCACGTGGTAATAATAGACCATTTTCCTGTCGTTTTTTACCAATCCCAACAATTCTTTAAAAAAAAAGTATCAAAATGATCTATTTTATGCAAAATAAAGACTCATAACAGCCAGATCTAAAAACAGACAATCATACAATCAAGACAACTGAAGAGCTCACACTATTTGGTAGGAGTGGTTATTGATAAATATCAGGAGTATATTACAGCGGAGTGTTCCTCTTCCCACATTATATTGTCACACAACACTGTAGACGGGAGAGTTATTTTTAGCATAGAGTTTCCCGCGAGAAGAAACAAAGGCCGTCACTTTTAACCAATCAGGATGCACTGAAAAATTGTAATTAACACGGTTCAAACTGCTAAAAAATACTAAAGCGCAAGAGAAGAAAAGACAACGTAATCGCATACCAGAACTTCGCGGCTATAAATAGACACGCCATCTACTGTGTTAGAGGCCAACACAAGGGCACAGGAACACTGTGTAATATACTCCTGTAAATATATATTAATTTTTCAGAACATATCACAGGCATGTTAGAAAGCCAGTAAACGCAACGCAGTTCTGATGCGAATGAGGAACCTTCATCCCAGTCGAAGCTGAGGGACTGGTCATTGATTAGCGGGCATGCTCAATTTTTGATGACCCCTCCCCCCAACTCCCCTCTAGCTTACTATGGCCCCCTAATTTGCTGCATGAAAACTGGGTACCCTCCCTCTATTTGCAGCAGCCCTCCCCCCTCTAAATACTGACCGGTCCAAGGAGCCCATAACCAGGAGCGTCCAATCTCCTATACAGGTGTTACAGCGTTTTTACAAGTTGGGCTATTTTTAGATTATTTCTCCCGCCAATTTGTGGGTTGCACCGTGGGGGAAACAAAAGAGGCCTCATTAGCTACGTTTGTAAAACCAAGCAGCATGGCTGCTACGCTTTTGTGATTTTATTCCCTTAGGAATAATTGCAACTCAGCAATAGCGGGAAACCGTTCTAAAAATAACCTTTAAACTTGTGAAAACGCTGTGACATAGGCCTAGTATGCGGGATGGACGCTCCTGGTTATGGGCTCTTGCCGGTCCCTAAGCTCGGCTGTTACAGCTTTATCCATCTCTAGCTGAGTTGTGCTAGGTTCTCCCGAAGCAGCATTGTCACTTTGTACCGCCTCTCCAAGCCTGCCGACTGGACTTCACGGAGACACTGGGTTCAAACAGGTGTTTTGATCCTCCCTGCGGTTAATCATGCTAGCTGGAGGTGGCTGAATTTCATTGCCGAGTTCAGACAATGCTACTTCCGCGGGAGGTAATTCACTGATACCTTCCACCCGTTCATCACTCTGACATTCTGGTTTGGCATATCGGTTGTCCTCTAGTAACACTTCATAAGTAACAGGTCCATTACCTGTCCAGGTAAATACTTTGCACCCTGCACATAGTTTCGTGAAAATACACTTTCCCCGATGTTAAAACTACGTGGAGTTGTCCTCTGGTCAAATGTGTTTTTCATGGTTTCTTGTTTGACCAGGACTTTGGCGTGCACCGACGGAAATACTGCCGACATGGGTGTTTTTATCATGCGACTCATTAGCAATTGGCATGGTGGTACCCCTGTTGTGCTATGAGATGTGGTGCGGTATCTCAAAAGAATCCGAGAAATTCTCGTTCTTAGGTTCCCTATTTTAATGTGCTTCAGTTTGGTTTTAAATGTCTGCACTGCTCGTTAACGCCAGCCCATCAGAGGCTGGGTGGAAGAGCGCACTTGTGATGTGTGAGATGTTATTTCTCTCACAAAACTTCTTTAACTGTTCACTGGTGAAACGGGTACCATTGTCAGACACTAGGGTGTCGGGCACCCCATGGGTGGCAAACATCTGTCTCAACCCTTCAATTGTAGCCTCAGATGTTGCTGTGTGTGTGATAACTACCCCTACCCATTTGGAGAATGCATACACTACAATCGAATACATCCTCCCAAACAGTGGTCCCGCATAGTCTGTGTATTATCTAGACCAAGGTTTCTTGGGATATTCCCATGGGTGTAGTAAACTTTTAGGAGGCGCTTTTCGTGACTCTTGGCAGGATGTACAGGTTTTTACTACTGTCTCCAGACCTAAATCAATCTTAGGCCACCACACCAAACTTCTTGCCACTGCTTTCATGAGCGTGATCCCAGGGTGGGTGTCATGGAGTTCTTTCATGATTTGTTCCCGACCCTGTGGTGGTACAACTACCCTAGCGCCCCATAGTATACACCCGATTTCAATGCTCAATTCATTCTTTCTGATAACATAGGGTATGACTTCAGGGGCGACTGTTGTCGGCCACCTTGTCAAAATGTATAGTGTCTGACTTTTGCCAGCACTGGGTTCCGATTGGTCCCATCTTTGATTTGTTTTGCATTAAGCGGCCCTTTCTCAATTGTCTCCATGAGATTTATGATATCTGCTGGGATTGGCGCCTCCTTTAGTACCTTAGGTAATGGTAATCTACTTAGGCCATCTGCCTGGCCATTATCTTTGCCTGGTTTGTGCAGTAGTGTGTAATCATATGCTTGTAACATGATGGCCCATCGCAAAATTCTTGGTGATGACCGTTCTGGTAGAGATTTGTTTTCCCCAAACAGGCCCAGTACTGGTCTGTGATCAGTATATGCGACAAAGTGTCGGCCATATAAATATTGGTGGAATTTTTTCACTGCAAATGTCAAAGCTAGCGCTTCCTTGTCTATCTAACTGTAATTTTTTCCGCCGGAGCTAGTGATCTCGACGCCATAAAGATCGGGCGCTCCGAGCCGTCTGAAATTTTGTGATACAAGACTGCCCCAACCCCCTTTGGAGATGCATCGCATGTTACCACGATTTCTTGGTCAGGGTCACAATGTACCAAGATCCCTGTGGTTTGTACCAGTTTTTTTACCTGGTCAAAAGCCGATTGTTGCTCTTTCGCCCACTTCCACTTGGTGTCTTTTTTCAGGAGCTCATGTACTGGGACCAATATTTCCGACAAGTTGGGCAAACATTTCCTATAGAAATTCACATACCCTAAATACGCCTGTACCTCGGATGTATTGGTGGGCTCTGGCATTTCTACAATAGCTTGAAGTTTATCTTTCAGTGACTCGATGCCTTTTTCTGAGATCCTGTGCCCCAAGTACACTTTGGAGTCCATGAAAAAAATGGCATTTACTTACACCTAATTTCAGACCCACTTTCTCTAGTGTACTCAGTACTTCATACAGGTTCTGCCTGTGGTCAAGCATTGTTATACCTGTGACTAATATGTCATCTATGAATACCAAGACGTTTGGTATTCCTGCCAAGACGGATTCAATGGAACATTGAAAGATTGCCGGAGCAAGCTCTACTTGGGCGTAAGCTTCAGACATGTCCAGTTTGGAAAATTGTGTTCCCCCTGCTAGTATTGCAGTGTCTTCCATTTTTGAAAGGGGTTACGATCAAGTTTTGAGACTTTGTTTACTGTTGTTTTATAGTTTCCACATAACCTTATTTTCCCATTGCTTTTCCTTACTGGGACTATTTGTGATGCCCATTCTGAGAACTGGACAGGTTCTATTACCCCCAGATTTTCCAAATGGTCCAGTTCGGAATTAACTAGTTCTTTTTCTATGAAGGGAATAGGGCGTGCCTTCTGATAAATGGGAAGTGCCCCTTCATTGACATGTATTTTGGCTTTAATCCCTTCTAGTTTGCCTAACCCTGGTTCAAACAATTTGGGAAAGTCCTTTACTGGGTTCACCTGAGTGGCAGAGTTTGATTTAGACTCAATGGAATTTACCTGAGTGTCACTCCAGTCCAGCTTTATCTTACTTAATAGGTCTCTCCCTAGGAGTGTAGGTCCCTCATGGTCCACCACTATCACTTGGTGTCTGGATTGTTGTCCCTTGTAGGTGAATTCTCCTTCAAACGTCCCACTGGTTTTGATTGGTTCCTTGGTGTACGTACGCACAACAGGCTTACGGTTAGGCTGCAGGCTGATGTGGCTCCCAGTGTTTTTTTGTAGGATTTCAAATACCCGTCGACTCATTACTGTACACGAGGCTACCGTGTCCACTTCCATCAGAATTGGTTGGCCTTGACATGCTAGTTCTACTACGTAAGGTGCTTCAGCCTGGTCCCCCTTATTTTTTGGCTTATTCGTCTTAGAATAGTCTATTATATCAAGAAATGCCAATAAAATAATACATCTTTAAATTTGAAAAAAGTTAGCTAGGTAACTATGTGTAAACACAAATAACCTAACTTTCAGCATTTTGGTGATATTTTATAATTACTGGTTTTCGAACAATTATAGCTTCATCGGTGTTGATTCAAAGTTTTGTATCTCAATTAATATTCAATCGATTTCAATTTTATTTGCAGTAACAAACCTAAATCAGCTTAGAAAAGATGACTACAATGTTTCGTTAATGAGTAATTAAGGCGAACATATGCAAAATAGGTCACGTGACTTTTTGTACCCTAAATATCTCCTTATCTTTAGATGATAGTCATGTTTTCTAAGCGTGGTCTGAAACACTGCGGGAGGAGTAATGTTTTAGCAAGGTTACTTTATATTCATATGTTATCGTCGCAGCCGCATTTCACTTAAACGATTTTATATAATTATGACGTCATCGATCACGTGATACGACAACCATCCACTTAACAAATTTAAGGAAGTTGATATTAGTATTATGGTGTAATTAGATTTTGTTTAAACTGTTATTTCTGTCAGAATTTTGTTTGCAGTATCAAACGTTACGATGGCAGAATATTCATATGAATATTGAATATCTACTAAAAATTAAGCTGAACAGGGATAAAATGTTGTTCAAAATTGACCAATGGTTGCTAGGTAACAGTGCACTTTGGTCACGTGATCATTTGGTATGTTGTAGCTCCGTCCAATGTCAAGTCCTCCACCAACGTTTATTGGAAAGCAACAAATCTATAGTGTTTTAGTAGGGGTTGGGTTTAACTCGGTTAGGTTGGGGTTAATTTAGAAAATTGTTACTCATAACATTTTTGAGATTTCGAAGATTTCTTTTTCGCTTCCTATTAATCAGATTCCAGTGTTGAAAATTCAGTGAATATTAGACGCCCTCATTAGTGCATAGTACTATTTTCAATATTTTACACAAGGAAGAGAAGTCCCAGGTTAGGACGTGCAAACATTGCCGAAAATGCTGAAAATTGGCCATGGTTAAGAAAACGTTATCTGATTTGAAACTGATATTTTTTTTCAACATCATCGACGGGTTTAAATTAACCGTAATTATATCTTGCCCAAATAGTAAGACGAATATCGCCCACAATCAACAATTGTAACAAGTCCACCCATCACGTACAATGCTCAGAGAGGTTGAGCTACAAATTAGGCCCGTTTCAAACGTCGAACTTTTCATGCGCCGAACCTAATTAGATCAAAAGAAGCCGTCTAATTATCTTTTGTTTCAATTGCGTTCGGCGCATGAAAAGTTCGACGTTTGAATCGGGCCTAAGTGTTTGCCGTTGGTGCCCCATTTACTGTCTGAAATTTAGAATGCTAGGGTGGTCAACTTGGTAAAAAATGATTATTTTCATCCACAAGTTTTGCTCGAAATTATTTTCAAGATATCTCATCGCCAATTTAAGATAAAGCTAACGTTTTGCTAAGTTTATGAAGTTCTTATCCAGGTCTACTTGATCCACCAACTATCGAAATTTAAAGTCTCACGAGACACTTAAGGGAGCAAAAGCCAAAAGTCACATTTTGGAGCTGTGTATATTGAAGGACAAATGTCAGCTACACCCAATTAAAATATGTTATAGTACAAATACATACTAACAATAACGTGCATAACGTGCACAACGAGACATGAATATGGATATGGTCGGAAATCAATTTCAGTAAAATTTTAAGAAGGTCCAATTAAGCCTTAAATGTCCAACTATGGTTTCGCTGTAGTATAACATTGGAAAATGGTTAGGATGAAACCATCACATTCAAATTTACCATGGTAATGCTAAATACCAGTTCTAATAGCCTAATCTTCTTACATCAAGAACAGATCTATCACACTGTGCTATTTGTTTCTTCAAATGTTTAAAAAACCTTCAATTAGCAAGCATTTCAATTAAATAATAATTAGAAAAGCTCAACGCCACATTGTTGTTTTTGATGCCATTACTATCTATGTAAAAGGATGACCTCGTAGAGTCATTCCTTCCATGTTAAAAGTCAACACCAATTTTGTCAGAGCACTAGGCTTTACTGACTGTGATGTCTACGTTTCTAGATCTCTTTTTTGATACCTGTAACCACCTTACGTTTATATCATGTTTTTAATTGTCTAATTCTAAAGCTATATGTGTTTATATTTTATCGAATCTTTCTCATATCTTCCCAATAATGTATATTCCTTTTTTGAGTAGTTAAATAATTATCTATTATGTCTTATAATGTAAATATATAATGTTTCTATCTTGGCATATAATAGTTAGGAGGACCAGATTGGAAACAAGTGTAAACTTTATCTGCATAACCTCATTAAATAAATTGTTATTACTGTTGTTATTGTCAGCAAAATGCTGACCATGCGTAAAAGTCTATATCCTACGCATGCGCAGCTATCGAAACAAGTTTGGCGCCAAATGAAAGCCAATCATCCAACCTATTCAAAACTACTTAAGGTTACCGGATACCTTCAGGGTGCGTTTCCAGTCTAAATTATGTAGCGCCTCGAAGAAACATCGTAGATAAATCATCCATGTATCATTTTAAAGCTTATAACATTGGCTACAAGAATACATAAAAAGTTTTGAGTTCTTTGAAAATCTCGAATTTTACGCGATCCCGTTTCTCGGATCTAGTGAGATGTCTTTCAGAAGCTCCGACTCCGAAAATATTTTAAAGTTTTAAAATCTGTTTGCTTTGTCGCATTTCAGAAGAATCGTATCACAAAAGGGTGTCGGGGGGAATTTCAAAATTCGATTTAGTTCAAAAGTTATCATGCTCTCAGTGAAAAGGCGAAAAATAATCAGAGTAGATTTGCGGAAAACGCCGTCAAGAGCTCTATGTTTAGAATTTTCCAATTCCCCGACACTAATTTGTAGCGGAGATATCAATTGACATTTTGTGAAAATTTCAAACAAATCGACTAAATTCCTCTTAAGTGGGAGCTTTTTTAAAACTCTATTTTGGTTGAAAATCGAAAGCGTAGAAAAATCTAGCCGTCTGTCGTGCGTGAATCTGAAGCCCCGCCTCTCCAACAATTAGCGAGCTCTTGGCCAATCATTTCTCATCACAGTTCAACTATCTGTCAAGATTTCCCGCCAATGTTGATTTCCGATCAAAGCTTCGCGCCGCATCGAGAACAATATAGATGGTTGTTCTAGTTTTCTTGTGTGACTTTAAAAATGGGAAAGACAAAAAGACCTGGAGGCACAAAGCCAAGGTGAACACCTAGAGACGCCTTGAATGCCAGCATAGTTAGTAGAGGAGACAGCGATTTGCAGGCGGCTGAAACAGCACGGCAATAGCGAGCTAAGATCGTGGTGTTGGTTTCAAGCGATTCAGAGTCACCGTCAGACTTTACGTTTCCATCTAAGCTTTCTTGGAAACAAATATTTTCTCGGCTGGCTCCTATCAATTCGTCATGCTCAGATCAGATGTGGGCCACTCGGCACTCTGTCTGAATGTGAAAATACGAACCCTTGTCGGGTTTTACGAGGACTTCTATTTGGCTTTGTAGTCGTATGCATTGTTTGGCCTTGTTTGGCTTTTCTTTTTTCTTTGTTTTCCAAGCTAAGGGCATCCTGCTTGCTTTTTTGAAGGCATAATGCCAACAACCGATGGAATTATGGAATCATGTGTGGAAAAACGTTTCTCAATCAACGTAAACATTGGTATATGAAATAAATTTAATATTATATGCGCCAGCTTTCTTCACACCGTCGTTACGGGCGAGTGAGCACTTGTCATGTGTTTATATTGATCTGCTGTCAATCAAACGGAACCTTTTACTTCCGGTGAAAAACTTCCTTTTGGTATTTCTCCGTCAACATTAATTTTTATTCAACGGAGTTTTTGGTATATGAGACACTACTACTAAAACTACATTTCTGTGCGAAAAAAAAATTCCCATCTTTTTCGTTTTGAAGGTATCCGGTAAGCTTAACTCTCTTTTGTGCAAACTCATTTTTCAGACCTATATCGACATATGGTCTTGACGTACACTTGGCTCTAAGGTCCTTTGGCAAAACACCAGCCTAACCTTGCTTATATACTTATTCGTAGAGAAAACAAATTTGGTACAATAATAGATATCATGATGAGCAACACGCTCCCGGTGTCCGTTTGTTGATCGGGCGTCAGGGGAAGTTCCAGGGGGTGTAAAGTTGGCCTCTAACCTCGACATTTTGACACATAATTAACTTTGTTATTATGCAAGAGATCGAGTCAAACTCAACGAATAAGTGTTATACTCGTCATAATACTTCAACAGTGTCTCCTGTGTGTCTCTTGCACTGTCCTAATACCGAGGGCAGCATTTGTCACCGATGTTATAGTTATGGGGAAAAAAAACGACAGGAAAATGGTCTATTATTACCACTAGCCAAAAATGTCCTTTTCGTCGCCAAACATTTATGATAACTCATTTACAATATCCTATTGGTGTTTATGTGACCGTATTCAAGAGAAACACACACACAACACTTTAAAAAAAGAATTGTTAGGATTGGTAACAAACGACATGAAAATGGTCTATTATTACCACGTGACTAGTCTAACTATTGTTTAAATAACGTACAGAGCTAAAATATATTTAAAACCTATACGCATGCATGGTCTGCCGTCTTACTTTCCATCATTATATCTTTCCATCATAAACAGGCTCCTATTTGAACAAGAGCCCATCTACATGTGCTTTCACTCGGGCCACATGAGATTGAAATCCTCTTAGTAATAATAACCAAAGGGGAGAATTATTAGCTGAATTTAGCAGTTTTTAGGAGTGTCCGGTAGCGCGGTGACTTTCATTCTCTGCTCCCCTAGTATATATGTAATTTAATATTTTTGTTTTTCTCGTATGTTGACCTTTTAATTTAAACACTACTTATTCATGTAACACACGTTTACAATCTATTCTGCTGTTCTGTTATACTGCAGGTTCCGAGTACTAGTACATGATTGTCTCAAATGTATGTTTATATTTGTACCATATTATAAGTTGTATCCTGTCCATCCTGTGATGGAGCTAGCTAATGTAATTTCTGACGCTTGAGTGACAAAGGAACGAATTAGTCAGAAATTGATATTCTGATGGCACGATAGAGAGGTTGGGTTATCCTCTAGGGATATAGTCTTACTATTTAAGTGTTTGGCGGGGAATATTGATCATTCTACGTGTAGTCAGTATTCAAGCCTGGTCGCGCTAAAATTTTGTGATTGGAACCATGTCTGTTTCGAAAGAAGTAGAAACCTTCATTCAACAATCATTCGAGAAAAATAACCAACAACTAATTAGTAAAATTTCGAGCTTAGTTTCATCATCCATAGATCAACTGAAGAGGGCGAACTCAGAAGCCTCAGATGAACAACTGAGAGAGATTAAGAAGATGAGAAATCAAGAACCAAAGTCCTTTAATCGGAAAGGTAATGAGATCCAATTCAAGTTCAATTCCAAAGTAAAAGATACATTGGAAGAAGCCACGACGGCTCTGGCGGCGAAAGCATTGGATAAGGCTAAGGAATCGCTTGCAGAAGGTATGTCCCTTGTTGAACAAAGACAAAAGCTCATTCTTATGGCTGACAAATCCGAATTTGGCTGGAGAACGGTTGATGAATACCAACAACACGAACTTGCAGACGATGAAAAAGACGAGAAGAAGATAAGACGTGCAGAGGAGAGAGCTGAGAAGACCGTTAAAGCTCTTGCAAGTAAGAAATCGACAGCTAAGAAACAAGTTTCAGCGAATCACTTCGTTAGGAATATGAGTTCCTTCCAAGGCGGTCGACTTTATAATCACGATCACGCTCAAAAATGGAGATCTCAACGTGGTTCAACTGTTGGACAGCCAAACGTGGCTTCACCCAAGCCTGGTAATTGCTTTGCTTGTGGTAAATTCTATGGTAGTAGAAACCATTCAAAATACATTACCACTTATTCGCACTTATTTTACCTATTATCTCTAAAACCCTACTTTATTTCATATTCTAGAACGATTACCATGAAGGTGAAGTTTATACCTGGAACGATATACAACTACCATACATATTACCATAACGTTATATTACCACATGGCATAACGTCATATTACCATATGGCATAACGTCATATTACCATATGGCATAACGTTATATTACCACATGGCATAACGTTATATTACCATATCCCATAACGTTATATTACCACATGTAATACGATATCTCATAACGTTATATTACCACATGTAATACGATATCTCATAACGTTATATTACCACATGTAATACGATATCTCATAACGTTATATTACCACATGGGATAATGACATGCATTATGTAATGTAATACGATATCTCAGTAGAAATTTATGGCATTAGATATGGTAGTAGAAACCATTCAAAATACATTACCACTTATTCGCATACATTACCACTTATTCGCGCTTATTTTACCTATTACCTCTAAAACCCTACTTTATTTCATATTCTAGAACGATTACCATGAAGGTGAAGTTATACCTGGAACGATATACAACTACCATACATATTACCACATGGCATAACGTTATATTACCACATGGAATAACGTTATATTACCACATGGCATAACGTCATATTACCACATGTAATACGACGATATCCCATAACGTTATATTACCACATGTAATACGATATCCCATAACGTTATATTACCACATGTAATACGATATCCCATAACGTTATATTACCACATGTAATACGATATCACATAACGTTATATTACCACATGTAATACGATATCTCATAACGTTATATTACCACATGTAATACGATATCTCATAACATTATATTACCACACAGTTTACTATTAATATTAATATTTTACCCGGGCATTAAAGTAATAGAAACAAAGGGCTAGTGATTGTGCATGAGCGATCCTACGGGTGAATGATTTCAGGGATCGACAGCAATCATATGGAAACCAGGCTTTAGTGTTATGAAGGTAAAAATATAAAACTAGTTGGACTCATTAGAAAATCAGTTAATATCACCACACTGAGATATCGTATTACATTACATAACGATATGTCATATTATCCCATGTGCATGTGGTATGGTTAGGGTTTAGGTTAGGGTTAGGTTAGGTAATATGACGTTATGGTAATATGACGTTATGCCATATGGTAATATGACGTTATGCCATATGGTAATATAGCGTTATGCCATATAATGCGATATGTATGGTAGTAGATATGGTAATCACGACTTATCGATCATATCGTATCAGGTATAACGCGTTGAACAGGAGACTACTGAGACGCGTTTTTCAAGTGCACGTTGGTGGCAAAATTGATGGCATAGTAGCCGCTTGATGGTATAATGTATTTTGAATGGTATCTAATGCCATACAGTTGTCTTTAAATTGTTATCAAGTAGAGAGCAGTGAAGCTGAGGAGATTGAGAAATGTGATAACTACACTAATCCGCAGGGAAATTTTGAATTACAGTCCACTGATTCCGTACAGTCATAGGTTAAAGGCAGACTATTTAAATCGATCAATTACTGGTACACTATCGGTGCTCCTAGATTTATCACGGATATTGTTAGAGACGGCTATAAGATCCCATTTATTACTACTCCACCGTCTAAGCGTTGTAAAAAATGCTTCTTCCATTAAGCATAAAGTTTCGTTAGCGAAGCGATTTTGGAGTTATTACTAGATAACCGCATTGAAGAATTACATTTCATACCAGACCTGATAAGTCCTCTCTTCGTTTCCGTTCAAAGTAACGGCAAGAAAAGACTCATTTTGGATTTAAGAGAGATTACTTTTCATGTATACAAAATTAGATGTTGTTCTTACACATATTTCCGAGTCCAGAACGATTCCAGTTCGGAATTTGGCTTCTATTGTGGGTCAAATAATTTCGATGACTGCTAGCTGCGGAAGTGCCTTACGCAAATCATGACCAGGTATTTGCGTTATGTAATCAACTTAAAGAGAATCTTGGCATTCGCTTGTGTTTGTTGATAATCAAGCTAGAGATGAGCTATTGTTTTGGAAGGTAACATTAATTCGCTTAATGGTATTCAATTTTGGCCAAGAACTATACCTTCGAATTTCGTCGTATTTTCTGACGCTTTAGTTACAGGATGTGCAGCGTTTGTGCAGGGTTCAGACAAAGTTTGTCACAGAAACTGGTCCATTGAGGAAACTTAAGTCTTCTACCTGGAGAACTCGCAACGGTGCAATTTGCTATTTCCACATTCGCAAACGAGTTCAGCAGTCAAAGTGTGAGTTAGAATACAGACAATCAGAATGTTGTTAAGGTTATTCAAGCAGGGAGCACGGTTAAAGCAAGGGCTACAAAAACTTGCGTTAGACATATTTCTGCTACTCTCGCGGTACCGGATTAAGCTTGATGTTATATGGAGTCCTCGCCGCGAGCAGAATTGTACTGCTGATCAGCTCAGTAAGATAATTGATTTCGATGATTATTCTATTAATGATCATGTTCTCTTTTATAGTAGCCATTAACCTGAGTTAGTACATGCTTAGTTTAGTTCATCAGCATTGTTTTTGGTTATTTCATCGATCCTATAATTCAAACAATTATAGGCTCAGTTACCGCTATTTATTTCAATTACTTTTACCATTGAGCGGTGTATCGTTATTTATGACCCGTGATGGGTATAAGTAATGTAGCAGCCCAGAGTGGTGCTTGTTTATTATGACCCGCGATGGGTGTTAGTAGTAGACAGTTCGACCGTCGAGCGGTGTATGTTTATTTATGACCCGTGATGGGTATAAGTAATGTAGTACCCCAGAGTGGTGCTTGTTTATTATGACCCGCGATGGGTGTTAGTAGTAGACAGTTCGACCGTCGAGCGGTGTATGTTTATTTATGACCCGTGATGGGTATAAGTAATGTAGTACCCCAGAGTGGTGCTTGTTTATTATGACCCGCGATGAGTGTTAGTAGACAGTTCGACCGTCGAGCGGTGTATGTTTATTTATGACCCGTGATGGGTATAAGTAATGTAGTACCCCAGAGTGGTGCTTGTTTATTATGACCCGCGATGGGTGTTAGTAGTAGACAGTTCTAACGTCGAACGGTGTATGTTTATTTATGACCCGTGATGGGTATAAGTAATGTAGTACGTATACCCCAGAGTGGTGCTTGTTTATTATGACCCGCGATGGGTGTTAATAGTAATTTTACCATGTAGTGGTGTATGTTTATTTATAACCCGCGTGATGGGTATAAGTAATGTAGTGTCCCCGAGTGGTGCTTGTTTATTTATGACCCGTGATTAATAGGTGTTAATAGTGTTATGACTCCCGAGTGCATTTTACCACCCAAATTTAGTGTAATGTCGGTTTGGTAAAGTGATTTATTACCCTACCGAGGGTAAAGGTACGTTGAGCCCCAGAAGGCACAGATAACTATTACTCTTGAAAGGGTGTTATATGATATTCTTGTACCATAGTTTATTTACCTGCGACTATCGAGTTTTCCGGTTTTGCCATACCAAAAGTTCAGTAGCAGTAAATCAACAATTCTCCCAATTTCTCTTTCTTTTTCCCCTTTTTTCTTTCTTTCAGATGTTTTCAACAATGGTTTTTGGTTAGACCTTAATGAAGTGAAAGATCCATCTCTGAAGAATTTAACTTCCCGTTTGAAGACTACCGTAACCTCATCCAAGGCCCCCGGGACAACAGACGCCTACAGAAGGTTTTTCATTCGATGGAAAGTGTTTGCTGGTGCAAATGAAGAAATACAAGCTTTCCCAGCCGAAGACTCAACACTTAGCTTTGTATCTTCAACATTTAATAGACACTACGCATTCTCACAATGCAGTAGATTCAGCCATTTATGCTATCCAATGGGCTCACAGCTTGGCGGGGTTACCGTCCCCCACTAATAGTCCGTTGATCCATACAATTAGGGACGCAGCCAAGAGGTTACTAGGAACGCGTATTGTTAATAAGAAAGAGCCTATTTCGGCAGATATTAAGAAACAGTTAGTTAAGAGATCCAATTTAGGAAATTTATTAGAATTAAGGAACGTTTGCATAATTTTCTTAGCTTACTCAGGATTTTTCAGAATAGACGAAGTGCTACATATACAGTATAAGGATATTAATTTTCATAGTGGTTACGTGTCAATTAATTTAGAAAGTAGTAAAACTGACCAACTCCATAAGGGTCACGAAGTACTTATCTCTGAAGGAGAAAATAGTATGTTTGTCCGGTTAAGATTTTGAAGTCATATTTAACATTTGTGGAACATACGTCCACTGAGTCCTGTCAGTATATATTTAGAGCGCTGTCCAAAACCAGTTCTGGACATAAGTTAGTGTCTACCAATAAACCTATTAGTTATTCCAGCGTAAGAACATTTCAAGAAATCCTTTAAGGATATTGTACCAGACATTTCTAAATTTAGCACTCATTCCCTAAGAGCAAGGGGAGCGTCAGCGGCTGCCAATGTAGGAGTTTATGATAGACTTTTCCAGAGGCATGGTAGATGGAAGACTGTTTCTGCCAAGGATGGTTATGTAGAAGACAGTTTGGACTCTAGACTTCTAGTCTCCAAAATGCTTGGCATTTAGCGATTATACAGTTTCCATTGAATTCCCTTTCTTTGTCTCTATATATTATTCAGCAGTACGACTGACTGACACAATCCTAAATAAACTATTTCTATATACGAATGTCTCTTGGTAGTGTAGTCAGAATATGTAATTTCTGACGCTTGAGTGACAAAGGAACGAATTAGTCAGAAATTGATATTCTGATGGCACGATAGAGAGGTTGGGTTATCCTCTAGGGATATAGTCTTACTATTTAAGTGTTTGGCGGGGAATATTGATCATTCTACGTGTAGTCAGTATTCAAGCCTGGTCGCGCTAAAATTTTGTGATTGGTTCCAAATATTGATGTAATTTTTACTTTTCGTTTAGCTTTGATATATCGTTTTAAGGACTGTCTACCTCTTCCCCGGAGGTCTGTACCACTGCATTAGTCGGGGAATACGTTTCCACATATTTTTTGGCCACATCTAAAGAGTGGTTTTTAGTGGTTTTTCGTATCTGGCATGGCACATTTCGAATTAGGATAATATGCTGTATCATATTATACCACATGTAGACAGTCAGGAGACCAGCATATATATTATTCAGCAGTACGACTGACTGACACAATCCTAAATAAACTATTTCTATATACGAATGTCTCTTGGTAGTGTAGTCAGAATTATCAATTTGTGTGCCTCTATGTGAACTTTATCTGCTGTTCTTGCCATTATATTACGAGTCCATCGTATCCAGAGTCCAGAGTATTTGTTGGATTAAAGATTATTAACTGAAATGCCTGCATGTTGGTTATCACTAATTAAAAGCTTTACCCACATTCCCAAAACTTCAGTCTGCTCATTATATTAAAGAACTATAAAGAGAATTGTTGGAAGCCTTTAATTTCTCGAACCAAAACCTCGGCCGTGAGAGGTTTCTTGTTTAAGTTTACCTTGAGAGTTGAATATTGCTTGGGTCATCATAAATTATTCTGTGCTGGCGAGCGACAGTGTACTGTTGCTCTCACAGTTCAGGAGTTCAGATGTCTTCAGACATCGATAGAGGATAGTAACCATAACTGCTCAACCACAGTATATATATTTACTAGTAACTCGCTATAAATCAGCTATTCAGTAAACCTGTATACCGCGGTACACAGAGAGATCGTACGAGATCGGTAAACCAGCCAAAAACGCGGTCAAAATTATTTTCAGTTAGTGTTGGCCTACCGATCACGGTGTTTGCGCTGGTATGTATTATGACCGAGAGTAAAATGAAATGTGATGAAATGTGGCATAAAACCTACGAAACGTACCTCAAACAAGCTGATAGCGTCCGCAGAATTTTCAGACGGTCGAGGTCGTCTACTCACTTCCTCCCACCTCCCCGTCTGATAGACTTTGACAGAAACCGTGTTCTGGTCAGTTTCATTTCGACCAATCAGAGTGAAGGTTTCATTTTTAGAGAACTGAGGTATGCATGGAATGTCTAGTGCAGCCTGCATGAAGGTGAAGCCAAATACAAACGGACTTGATATGGCTTTGGAGAAAGCGTGCGAAACTTTCGACATTTCTGAATTATTTGCCGAACAGAGAAAGGCATTATTATACTTCGTTTCCCGGAAGGACCTTTGCTACCACAGCTGCATCTATAAGGCGACGACCAGGTCGAGAATCGAGAGAGGTGAAATTAATATGTAGTCTTCTACAACTTCTACAGATTGTCAGAATCACGGCTCTTTCATGCACTGCAGAATATGTTCTACAGCTTCAAACTTATAGAAACAGAACGTGGAGAAACATGTTGTCCTCAGACGTGTACCGGGAAAATCTGATAGGAAGCGCTATCGATATCGCGATGTTTATGAATCTACAAGCTACGGGCTTTGGAAAATCATTAACCTTCCTCCGCTTTGTATGCCGTATTAAAATGTAATGTCTCCTAGAATGTTGGCATTTAGAAGACCAAATATTTCATGAAATGTAATGATTTTTTTACAGCAGTGAACACACATACTGAGTATGTTATGGTAATAGTTTCACAACATTTGGGCAATTATTTATGTTTGCAAAATTTTTAACACACTTTATTTTGACAATTTTGCTGTCCTGAAAAGCTGAAATATCTTAGCTTTTTCGCCTTACGAAGACTAAATCTTTCATGGAATGGCATGAAATTTTTACAGGAGTGAACACATATAGTGAATATGTCATGGTAAAAGTTGGCGAGCTGTACTAGAAGGCTACATGTACATAATTTCTCCTCTCTCGATTCTCTACCTGGTCGTCGCCTATAGATGCAGCTGTGATGACCAAGGTCCTTCCGGGAAACGAGGGGTAATATTGCCTTTCGCTGTTCGGGAAATAATTCAGAAATGCCGAAAGTTTCGCACGCTTTCTCCAAAGCCATATCAAGTCCGTTTGTATCGTCCGCCATTTGGCTTGTCCTTCGTGCAGGCTCCACTAGACATTCCATGCATACCTCAGTTCTCTAAAAATTAAACCTTCGCTCTGATTGGTCGAAATGAAATGACGTCAGGAACACGGTTTTTGCCAAAGTCCATCAGACGGGGAGGTGGGAGGAAGTGAGCGGACGACCTCGACCGTCTGAAAATCAGGCTACAGAAGATGGCGACTAGACTGGAGATAAATGTATTGGCGCCAACAATTAATGCATAATTTAACGCATGCGCAGAAATTTTGTTGCACCGAACAAAAATGCAGATTTAGACTCGTCCTGCCACAGGCAGCCCGAGTAATAAGACGTAGACAGCTATTAAGACCAGTCGGGAGCCTGAAAACATTTAAAATCAGAAGACATTAAGACGTAAGGGCGGTCTTGATCGGGCTTGAAGACATCTGAAACAAAAAGATCAAATGGGGAACGCGCGCCAAGATTGAAGATCGAAACGCCTCCGGTACTCACACATTATTGGTTAATTTGGACAAGAAAGACCATCTGAAAATATTCATCGATTATCTCAAAAATATTCATCCTACTATTAAATTCACTAGTTCTCACTCATTAACTCACGTTCCATTCCTCGACGTTACCGTATCAATACATAACAACTACATTGAGACTGATTTATATACTAAACCTACAGATAAACATCAACACCTCCTTAAATCATCCTGTCATCCCCTTCACACTAAAAGAGCCATTCCTTTCAGTTTTAATCTCCGACGCATCTGTTCTACCGACGAAACTTTTAAAATTCGTACTAATGAATTAATAACATACCTTTATAAACGAGGTTATAACCGCACATTCCTTAATAAACAAATAGAACGCGCTGCTAACATTCCTCGCAACGACGCTCTACAAACTACTAACTCACAAAACTCTACCCACCGTATACCTTTTGTTATTACATATAACCCAGCACTTCCCCACATCTCTAATTTCGTACGCAAGCACACTAATATACTATTTTCTTCCAACCGCTGCAAATTACCTCTAGTTGCATATCGACGTAGCTCTAACCTTCGGTGAACCTTCGTGACCTTTTTGGTCAAATCACAACTACCACGTAACACATCTAATCAATCTAAAGCTCCGCCAGGCTCCTTTCGCTGTGGACAAGATTGTGCAACTTGTCCCTACATTACTAACGGCCTTATCAATACACATTTCATTCCACTGGCGAGTCTCGCTTTATTAATTCACACATAACCTGTAATACTAAAAACCTCATATACATGATACAATGTAATCGTTGCCATTTGCAATACATAGGTGAAACTAAGCGACGCCTAAAAGACAGATTTAATGAACACAGACGGACAGTAGACAAGCCTAACATTAAATCTAAACCTACTACTGTATCTGAACATTTTCTTTCTAGACCTAACCACTCTTACACCGACATGCAACTTATCCCTCTAGAAATAATATACTCCTCAAGAGACTCGATACGTAAAGCCAGAGAAGCGCACCTTATAGATAAAGCTAAAACTCTAGAACCATATGGTATGAATATACGTGATGAAACTCTTATACTATTTTTGCTACTTCAAGTTTTGGTCTACGTCACTTCCCGTTTCCGCAATTTCTATTGCGAAATTTACCACATTTATATATATAGATCTTCTTCTTTGGCCAGCCGAAATATTGTAATATTCAATAAAAAATTCTACGTTGTGTCAGCTTTGCCGTGGTCCTTGGACTTCGTATTCATTTTCATTTTGGCTGATTAGATCTGACTTAGATCCAACGTAGCAACCAGCAGGATTTTCGTCCACGGTTCTTTGCCGTTTCTCAAGTTTCATTTGGACAACAATGTTGTCGCGTATGACCAATCATTGTTTGGGCCGTTTTCAACTTTCTGAATGCTTTCTTAATTGGATTAAGACTCGTGCCTGCCACAAGCAGCCCGAGTAATACAAATAATAAACACTTGCGAAACTTGACTCGGGCCCAGCCTACGAGTAATAAAAAATAAAGACTTGCGATTTCTGACTCGAGCCGGCCAAAGAAATTTAAAAGGCTTGCGAAACCACAGGCCGCCCAAGTTCTGACTGTGTAACTCAAGGTTTGTATGGGAGTTCTTCCGATAACTCAGAATAATAACATAAATCTCCTGTAATACAAGGTAAATAAAGGAAGAAGACTTACTTGAAGTTGTTTTGTCGTCCTATGTGTATTTCAGGTCGCTAGAACGGTGTTTCATGGAATTCTTGAGTCATACGTGATTTATGTTATTATTCTGAGTTATCGGAAGAACTCCCATACAAACCTTGTTACACAGTCAGAACTTGGGCGGCCTGTGGCGAAACTTGACTCGGGCGGCCAAAGGCCTGGCCCGAGTAAAAATGACGAAACGTTACGTCGCGCTCAGGCGCAAATAAGGAGGACGCCACTTTCAGGGGATCGTTGAAATTATTAATACCAGTGAAATATGGATAAAAACTTTTTGGACCCCCCCCCCATTCCCCCTCTCCTTGTTAATTATTCAAAGTTTCTTGACCCCCCTAAAAGGTGGATGAAACTTTTTATGTCTCCCCTCCCGTTACGTTTGCCAACCTCTCCTACCATAAATAATGACCACACCCTAAGTGTTTACTTGTAATTGGCGCGCCCCGCGCCCGTATTTTAATAAACACCCCTGAAACTTGACATATCAATATTAGTTGTGGTTTTTCGTATTTTATTTCCTACACCAAACGGAAACTGCTCTCGTTACAGTTGTTTTCGGGAGAGTCAGAAGAAATCCTCACCCTCCCCTTGTGGGTAATAAATCTACTCTTGGGCTTCCTGTGCTGAAGCTCAATCTCGCACCCAGACCCCATTGGTACGTACTCAAATTGGAAGAGAAAGTGCTTGATTTAGAATGATTTCATGAAATTTCGACAACTTCAGACTAATCGCAATGCCTAATGGCTGAAATAGTTGCCGGCTCTAGCTTGTGAAACGTCAGTATTCCTGAGTTATGCGTCCAAATCAACCTCGACCTGCGGAACTCTGGCTAGTCTGGACTGGAAGTTTATATACAGCCCCGTATAAGAATAAAGAATTATGAAGTTTACAATTAAGCCAGGTAAGATATATATAATATAGGTTGCGACGCAAATATGGTTTGAAGTTTTCCACGAAGAAAAGGGGCATTTGAAGAAGGTGGGATGGCCAGATTTGGAATTGATAGAGACTTTATTGTTTGTTCTAATTGTTATGCACCTATCAATGTTAATCCCAAGGGGATGCATGGGGATTTGACATTTTGACCCAAAAAATTTCAAAATCCACAGCTTTGCAGGGTGCAACAAAGGTCATGTCTGCTAGTGTGGGGCTAGTAAATGTTCATGTCTGGCTAGTAGATCAGTTTGACAACTTGCTTGATGAACAAATAGCTATTTTGAAATTAAAATTTCTGTAAGTTTACTAGAAGTTAGCAAAATTAATAGGCCCTATTACCCACAGAAGAACTACAGCCAGCAGTCTGAGGTCAAGTAGCCGCCACACCTTGATTTAATGCTACCACCTCCTGGTTAGCTCAGTGATTAAGCTCCGGTCTGTTGAGCGGGAGGTTGCTGGTTCAAACCCCGGCCGGACCAACACTCAGGGTCTTAAAATAACTGAGTAGAAGGTGCTGCCTTTGTGAAACAACTGCAAATGGTTAGACCTTCACGTCTTCTCGGATAAGGACGTAAAATTGTAGGACTAGTGTCCCCAATTAGTTGCAAAGCTAAATACATTTGACACTTTAGTTACTTACTTATGTCTCTATCAATTCCAAGCCCGCCCATGCCCCCCCCCCCCCCCCCCCCCCGGCATTTGTGGGGATTTTGTCATTTTGGAATCATAACGTTGCAAATGCCCCACCGTGGGGCCAGCTAAGTTATGCAAATGCCCCACCCCGGGGCAAGTATAGCGAACGCACCAAATTTCTTCGCCGTTTCAAAGCCACATTTCACTGCTTTTCTTTATTAAAGTAATGCAGTACTCATCTTCAAACACTTTCGTAAGTGCCCCCAAATCCCACATTCACTAGCCAGTTCCCAACAAACCGCACACTTCACCCCGAAACTGGGAAATTCCTAACGTCATGTTCACGGATGACTTTTCCGCCGCCATGTTGATCGATGAAGCAAGCACGTGTTGATCAGTTGAGCAAAACAAAATCAAACACAGGGGAGGGGTGGGATATTTTTTTGACAAATGCCCTGGGCCTGGGCTGACACAAAACAAATGCCCCACCCCAGGGACAGATAGGTTGTCAAATGCCCCATCTTGCCCGGGGGGGGGGGGGGGGGGGGGGGGGCATGGGTGGGCTTGGAATTGATAGAGACATTACTTACGCAGTTTGAAATTGAAATAAGCCTTGCTAAGTTAGCTCAGTTGGTAGAGTATATACATTTTGTATGGCTTAAATTAAAGTGTAAGAGGTTGTGGTTTTTAAACCTGACAGTATCCTTAGCAGGGATCTGGCCTTATTTGTCTCCTTCCACTTCTAATTAATACTGGAGGGGGATCTCAAAGAACCACATAGTATGTTGCATGTACTCTTTGGCAAAAAGAACATGAGATTGTTATTGGTGGCAGTTAATTATTAGCTGTGCCATATGGTGCACCAAATTTATCAAATGTTAAGCCTGAGGGGGGGGGGGGGGGGGGCAGATGTATGCGTGAATCATTACTGGACCATTTTCCTCATATATATATATACATTGTGCCTTTTAGCAAAAGTGGTTGATATTCTTCGAAATTTAGCAGTCTTAATTACCTTCCAAGATAAATTTATTGTTCAGGATGGTTGCCACAAATGACTGACAAGACATTATAATTATACATTTAGGTCCCAGTTCCTCCTCACCAAAACCTTGAGGCCCAGATATTGTTTTCATTTAATTCCTGAGGTTGGGGATGGCATGAATGATAAAATGCACCACATCTACCTGCCCCTCCCCCCTCAGGTTTAATATTGATTGGTGCATAAGAAGTCCACAATTTTGGCAATCCCTTTATGTAGGACGACACGAATTTTTACCAAAAATACAATAGAATACAACACAATACAATTCAATACAACAATAGAATGCAACACAATACAATAGGATACAATTTGGTAGCAATTCGTGTCGTCCTACATGATCGCGCATGAAGGGATGGCCACAATTTTACAGACTTACATTGTAGGATGTCAGTAAATTTGTAAAGCGCCATAAGACTGTGGTGATATGGTGGGTAACTGGTTCCTGTAAAAACTAGTGTTGGTCTGCATCAGCAGGGAAGATAAACACTGGTACATACATTAAATCAACTAAAGTTGAGTATGGTATGCTAACCACCACGGGAAGCAAGTAGCAGCTGTTGTTTCTAGTGCTTGCCCTTCGTCAGAGCAAAAGAGCATTACTATTCACTGAGCCATAAAATAAACTACAGTAAGGGTTTTACATGCAACAAAAGTGATATTTCACATGATTGTGAAAAATCAAAAATAATAATTATTACATGGCTGAACAATAAACAGAATATTACATGGCAGTTTGGAGATATTTACTGGTTATTTCATGGGTTTCTATGGAATATTTACAGACAAATATTTCACAAGAAATTTAAATTTGGAGTGAAATTTTTGCCGGTATGCCATTAAAAACCATGAAATAACCATAACATTATCCATAAAAAAAAAAAAATTATGGCAAGATTTATCATAAAAAACGAAGTAACTTATCTGACGAATTAGACTGCAAAATTTCTCTGACAGTAAACAAAAGTTTTGAGTGCCGAATCTGACTACAAACTAATTATGTATTCAAAATTCTTGAATCCTGATTGGCTGATAAAGAAATGGTGCGAAATTTCCTGCATTTCGATTGACCTGATCTAGCCATGAAAAACCATGAAATAACGTCCCATATTTCATAGTAAACCTGAGCTCTGATTGGCAGAAATATGATATTTATAGGATAAACATACATGTAGGTTTTATCTTCTCATGTTGTATTTGTTGTTATACATGTACTGTACATGTATAGTTTTACACTCATTTGCTGCACTCGTGTATTACAACATTCATGACTGGAACTTAAAACTGTATGTCTGCTTGGCAATCCATGTACATGTAATTTGGAAATTATTGACCTGGCAATTAAAGTTTTATGCTGCCTTTCGATTAACATATCACTTTAACTGCTCATCACATGTGGCAGGGATATCAATAGGGGGTAAGTGCCTTTCAATATAATATCAACCCCTCTAGGCAATTACCAACACACCACGGCCATGTGCTCTCAGTCGTTGCCTCAGTTGGATTCTGTAATCTACAGGTGGTGAAGCACTGTCTTTGCCAACATTTTACCCAACACTTTAATTGTGTTAGTGTAATGATTTTGTCCCAGCAAATGGAGCTAGCCCTGACAAGTTTTTATTATTATGAACTATATAAATGCAGGCCATCATTTTTGTTTTCGTATTTTATCATAAGTGCCCAGGTACTGAGGAAATAGGGTATGCTTATATGGATCTTTATGTATTTTTTGAAGGGTTAATGTGAGTGCTGGTCTAAGGAAGTGACACAAAATGGCACAACCAATGCTTGAGGCCGAGAAGAATCTGTTCAGAAGGAATGCAGTCATCTTAGTAAATGGACTTGACCCTGATAAGATTTTACCAGTTTTAGTTGAAGAAGATATCATTAGTGAGGAGGACCTTAAATTTATCAACGGATCCACATGAACCAGCAACGGCAAGAAAAGAGAAGGTACTCAAGATGATTGAAATTCTACATCCGAAGGGTCAAGCAGTGGTTGCAACATTTATTCAAGCTCTTAGTAAGACAGCACAAGAAGATGTAATCAACCTATTCGTAGAAAAACAAGCTGGTAAGATTTGTGTAAAAGTCATTTTAACATTTGACCCACATAATAACAAATAATTTAACCCACATATTTTTATGATGCTTCAATTAACAAAAAAAAATGTTTTCTTTGTTCTAATATGTGAGTATGCATAAATTAAATTTATTTTAGTTAAAGACCTCAAAATATTTTTTATAAAAATTAAAATAAATTATAGTATTAATATAATTATATCCAAGGGGTCTCCGTGAGAGCTTTAGGTTGAAGGAAATGTTGACAGCTAGAGGTGAATCAAAAGTCTTATTGGTGACTGGATAAAAGCAAACTGTACATAATGCATGTAAAATGGCATAATTACTATGCCATAAGTGCATATTAAGTGCCATGCCATAAATCCTAAGTGCTAATTCAGGTACATCATAACCATTATATTTGTTGGTGCATGTATGATACTTATTTAAGGGAAGATTTTGAATGCAATTTTTTTACTCAAGCATACATATAATAATAATAATTATTATTATTATTAGTGTAGGTTATTTAATCCTAGCAGCTAAAAGATGAATCACACGGAGGCCAGAGTCTATTACAAGAACAATAAATAAGTAGAGGAAATCGCATGAATACAAGTGCTATACAGGATTTATAGGTACTGGGTGATATTTTGAAAGTTCTAATAACTGCACAAGCCTTTAGGTGAGTGTAATTTGAGAACTTCACTCAGTGCCTATAAATCAAGTATAGCATGAGCAGTTCATGAGATTTTTTGTTTATAGCGGAGCTTTGGCCCACGCGAGCGGAGCACCATACGTATAGCATACATGTAAGAGTGAAATTTTAGCGACATGTTTAGCACGACCAACCTCCCGCCCGTGCACCAGTACACGGAACACGTGAGGTTTTCGAGCTCGATTTTGTATGGCTTAGTTAACAGCTTCCTGTCCTTTACATTCAATCCTCCATTTATGGGATTCTGTGATTTTCTAAGCTATCTCAATGATCAGTGTAATTTTTTTTGCTGTAATGCATAAAACATTCAATTTCCAACTTTAATTTCTGTTACATCTCGGCATGCACACATACGCATCATGTTCTTTCTGTTGTATGCTATCACCTTTGCCATTACATATGCACGTGCATAATTATTTTCATAAATGGATTACGTCTGCACACATGCATTACATTTCCTGTTACATATGCACATGCAACCCAACTGCACATGCACTATTTATTTTCGTAACTCCACTCATTGGCAAGCCTATGAGCAGAGCTCCCAATATTCAAATAGGAAGAGATGCATGCGCATATAATAATGTAATGCATGGAAATTAATTTACGAAAATAAATAGTGCATGTGCAGTTGAGTTGCATGCGCATATGTAACGGGAAATGTAATGTGTGCGTGCAGACGTAATTACAAAAACAAATACTGCACGTGCAGATGAGTTGCTTGCGAATATGTAATGGCAAAGATGATGGCATACAACAGAAACAACATGATGCGTATGCGTGCACGCCAAGATGTAACAGAAATTAAAGTTGCAAATTGAATACTTTATGCATTACGGCAAAAGAATTACCGGTACACAGATCATTGAGATAATTTGGTAGATTACAAGTCAGGCCTATTAACACCACAAGGTTTTTCTTTAGATTCATGCAAAGTAACAATCCACATGGCTTCTGTTTTTTGAACTGTTGATTTCTAAACCAGAGACCACAACCAAAACATCAAGTAATTGGTTTAGGTGGCGAACAGACTCTGTAACTCTTTAAAAACCCCTGTGCACTAGACATTGTTGGAAAATAATCCAAATGCTCCATGGTGGGGCCAAACAAATAAAGCACAAATGCCCCACCCCGTGGCACATCCATAAATTATACCATCCCAAGTACGATTACTCTAAATCAAAGTGAAATGAATACAAGTTGGGCTTGACTTTATAAAATAGTTCAGCTGAACAAGCAGTTTGAAACTAGCATTAACGGGAAAATATTTATGGCCTAGTTAAATACGTCCACTAGATTTCCTATTCCCTGCTGGACAAGTCAGCTGTCGGCTACGTATTCTCTTTGCTTTTTCAAGGCTTCCATGTCTGATTTGCTGGCAGAAGGGAAAAAAAACTTTGAGGCCAACCCTCGTTTCCCAGGGGTCTTTGCACACCTAATCTAGGATGGCGTCATTGCCACAAGGTCTTATACCCAACTCTCTTGTAAAATATAAAAATGTACTTAGTTGATTTCTTAAAAAGTGTTAAATATTATTACATATTAAGCTTCCCTTGATAAGTTTTCTAGCTCTTGAAGCAAAATAATGTAAAGATTAAATATTGTTTAATAAAATTAAATGTTGTTGTAATGCCAAGCCAATGTTTAGTCTCCAGAACACAGGAAACCTGAGTGTTTTATAAGAGAGCAGTAAAATTTCAAAAAATTCAGCTCTGGCCTTCGGCCCCTCGCAACATTTAAAGACAGTCTGCTTTTTCCCTGCATATGCAGGATGGTATTGTCTAAACTCATGATCAAAGGCACATCCCCATAGGACAGCTAATGCTGGAGATTAGTTATGCCAATGCTGAGCTCATTTCATTCATTCATTTATGTATTTTATTTGAGACTACGGAACAATGCAATATGTTGCACAAATTAAAAGTACTATTTCAAGTACCCATCTGGGAAGGAGGGTGAGATAGAGATTCCAGAAGAATACATGTAAATATATGTTTTCTACTAAACAAAGGTAATGTATCATGGAAT
>JAOWCC010001368.1:47632347-47870299 GCA_030867875.1 Actinernus sp. WN-2022 | reverse complement strand
ATCAGTGTAATCTTGTAACATGGTATATTATATCAACCCAAGAACTGATCAGAAATAAGAATGTTATCAACTCCGCGAGGATAAGGAAAACGAACTGTTTTTAAAATTGGTGTTTTTGAGATTGAATAAACTTTGTTAATTATCTGGTGGTTTGTTTATATTCGTATGGTAATTATAGTTCACTTTTAGAGATGAATTTGCATCACAAGAGTTTTCCTCAAAACAATAGGCCCTTCAGTTATCGCTAATCTCTAATAACAACAGCAGAGGTGATCTAATGAACCATACCGGATTTTGTATACAATTATCTTATGAGTTATTAACTGTAAATGAAAATAATAAAGACAGTTTAGAGCTTATCACGAGTAGTTTGTTCTTACTATTTACGCTACGAAGGGGTTTAGATATTGCGAGATATGGATTTTAGATGACTTCCATCTTGTTGCTACTCAATTTCTTGAATGTATTCAGGGCCGACGGCTCCTGGTTTTACAGACGATCCCAAACAATAGGCTTTGCCCAAACATGCCCGAATAGCTCGATGACCTCATCCAAAGGAACAATAGATATTCATGAGCGCGCCACACTTTATTCATGAGAGCGCCACACTTTATTCATGAGAGCGCCACATTTTATTCATGAGAGCGCCACATTTTATTCATGAGTCCAAGACAATAGAACCGTGACGTCATTGAATTAATGAGCGCGCCGCAAAAATTTGCATAGCGCCGCAAAAATGAAGCCAATTCGGTCCCTCTCATACTACTATCGTCATTCGGATATGAACAAGCCAGGGACACCGTTTTTCTTGACCATAAAGCACAACAGAAAGTCCGGCGATATTGTTTGGTACCGAAAGAGCCCGTTCGGCAAAAAGCAGGTCGGAAAACTGCTCAAAAAGGCTGCCAAAAATGCGGCTTTGTGAAGGCTAACCAACCATTCAGTACGAAAAGACCTGTGCTTCAAGACTTCTTGATGCAGATGTCCCTGAGAATTATGTAGGCCCAGCTGAGTAGCCATCACAACTTGAAGAGGCTTGATTCTTACAAATCAGTCTCCATTCAGCACCAAATAAGGATGGCTCTAGCACTCAGCCGATTAGCAAGTTCAACAGTGGTAAATGAAGCCTCGACCAATATTGCGAAGGCCTCAAACATAGAAAATGAAGTCGTGGCCTCGATATTTCATGGATTCTCCTATCAAAATTGCACGTTCAACATCCAAATGAACAACGATCCGATCAACATGGCTCCAGAAACCTCGAAAATGTCGAGTTGTCAGTTAGTGATAATGAGGACGATAATTAGACTTTTGAAACGATGAGCCGGGGAACACTTATTTTAGCTTCTTGTTAGATTGTTTTGGTTATTTAAAGGAACCTTTCTTTTCAAAATATTCTTATTCAGATGTCTGTCTCCTCGAGTATGAAAGATTTAGATCATTTATCGATGATCATTTTTGCCTTGTCAATTATTATCCAATAGGAGTGAACTTCAAAATGCGTTACACCATGGATAATAAAAATACTGGATTGGGCACGCGCTGACATGATGGCCGCAACCTAGTGGGAAATCGTGACGTCACGTGCGCGAGTAGCTGTCAAAGCAATGATTTGGAAAATAAACATTGAAGAGAAGAGAAAAAGATAAAGCCTTGAAGGATGGAGATCGGAGAAAACTTCGAGAAGTGCTCAAACGGCTTGTTTTTTGAGGAAAAAACGCAGATAAAGCCGAATGAATTTAATACGAAGTTGCCGATAGCTGTAGTTCTACCAATTCCGAAAGTGAGAGCGAAATATTAGTGTTCAGAGTGCAGAAAGGTCTATCATACTAAATGTAGGTTCATGATAAGACACGTAGGAAGCTATATGGAGCTATTAATATCAAACCGCGAAAAAAAGCAAAAAATTGTCAGAACATCAAACGAAAACTACAACTCGGTTTGCCAAAAGTGAAAACACGAGTATTCTCTCTATTCATTCTATCGCGTGACTGTGTACGAACTCGTTTGGAAGGTCCTTGTTGATGAAATTGATAAAAGCCGAAGGGGATTAAAATAGCTCTTACCGACTGAAATTTTGTAACGGGACCTCAAACAACCATAGGATCTGATCCTGCAAAGTCGGGACCTGGCTAAATCACCGAGAATTGGAATTTCTGTGGATGGAGGAAAACTGGAGAACCCAAACAAAAATCCTCGGAGCAAGGACAATCGATACCAACAAATTAAACTCACCCAGTACAATCACATGATTGCATTCCTCCAAAAGGCCTATATTTGGGTTAGAAAAGTGGGAAGTATTCTATAAGTTTAGGGGTGGCGAATGGCAAATCCGAGACTTTGTAAGACGCCGAGATTTGCCTTTTAAAAATCCGAGCCCGAGCTCATCCATTTTCAAAATCCGAGCCGGAGACTATTGTTATTGTAGTAATACCATGATCGCCTCGGTTTTCTTTGTTCTCCGAGGGAATTTAAATCCTAAATTCCCTCATTAGAGATGGATGTTTCTAAATTTCCCTCATGCATCAACATGAGGGACATTTAGTGAAAGATAATGGTTTCTTTGTCTTCTAAATGTTCCATTCATAGGGAAGCTTAGAAAGACAATGCAGGCGGGACATGAGAGGATGAAAAGCATCAACTCTTGCTCCCCACTGGTACGACTCGCCCTCGCTACCGCGCGAAAAATTGAACCCAAACTGACCTGGCTTCATCACAACCTTCAACGTAATCCATGTGGGATCACGTATTTCAATCTGCACGTTCTTCTCTTCATTTCTCAAACCCGCTTCTTCCATGTAGGATACTTAAAACCATATACGCATGACCTTTAAATATTTAGTCAAGCACATAATTACATTGTGTTTTACTGCTATGCTTCTCAAAAATAACACACTTGTCCCCAGGGGAAGCCAAGGTCATTCAATCAAGCATTTAAACGTTTTCGAAAGCAACTCAACTGCCACGTCTTTAGTTTAGGCAGAGAAAGATAAACTTCTCAGAGATTTGTTCCGTTCCTCGGCGATCAGAGTATTACAAAGTTATAGCATGACAATTCCGAAAATTAGCGGAGGGAGGGTTTGTAAAAGTCCCTCGGCCGCTTCCAGAAACTCTCCCTCGGCTTGCGGGGAAATTTAATCGCTAATTTCCCTCATGTCATGCTATTACTTATAATTATTATGACGTAACACCCAGTACCTTTCCTCACGCCAGGTGAGGAATTCACCATTGAACCATTAGGGTTGTCGTTCGCGTACATTATAAAAGACATGCAGAGGCCGCCAAAAAAATCCAATAAATGCTAATAAAAAGAGTAAAGAGGCGCGACTCCGAGACCCTCTCCAAAACAAATCCCAGACTCCGAGACGGGAAAAGTAAAGAAAAATTGAGACTCCGAGACCCGACCTGTAAAATGCGATATTTCGAGACTTTACCGACTTTTTGCGAGACCCTCCGTTTTTCTCGACACCATTCGCCACCCCTAAGTTTCCAAACCCACAGTCATACCCCTTCCCCATACTATGTTATACTGGTACATGTAAGTACACTTTGTATTATGACCTCTGGTACAGTATATTAGAAGATAATAATTGGGGTTTGTACAAATCATAATTCATATTCCACTCTAGCTGGATGATATATATATGCTATTTAAATCTGTATACCTGAAGTGAACTAAGATACACATGAACAATAATAATTAAAACAATTCAACTCGATCTTTCCAGTGTACATTTTGTATTGAACTCTGAGATTTTTCTGTACATAAAATTATAGTTCATGTACTGTATAACATAGTAACCTTAACATTAAACCTATCAAAATGATCTGATAGTCAGATGTAATATAACTGAAAATAAATTATTAGAAGTGAAGGTCTGAGGCTCAGTTTGAATTACCATAGATCTGAACCATCAAGTTTCATTGAAAATTAATTATCACTATAGCTCTATTCAACATGCCTGATTTACATAGCAGAGACCTTGCTTATCGACTCTTCTGGCATGGTGCAGGACTCGATTGACAGTAATGCTTACCCACTTGCCCAGGACAACTAAAATGTTGAAGCGGGCAGGTAATTTTTGTACCTGGATAACTAAAACAAAGACATAAAGGCAAACCAGATCTTAAGGCAACTGAAGCCTAAAATCTAATGTTGAGCACTGTGCTGGCCATGTTGATTAATTGAGTCCCAGGAGAATTAAAATAATCTTTGCTTTTGCTAGTCTAAAGTTGTTGTGAAACTGCACAATACTTCAGGGCATTAACCTAGAGCCAATTCCATGAAGTGAAATCATCATAACGCTAGTAGACAATGCATGAATACAAGTACATTATGGGATTCAGAGTTCCAAGCATTTAGAATTCTATCTGCTGTGAAGGACTCTAAATTCCATAGAAAATGGTCATGCAGTGACCAACAAAGATATTTTTAAATAATTAATTGCACAGCATCTTTTTCCAAAAATAAAACCTTGTTCATGTGCTCACTTAGTTCTCTAGGAGACTGCCTGCACTATTGGTTACGAAGTATCTATACAGTACGTGTTGCTGTAAATGCAACCGTTGTATTATATAGCTTAAGTTTTGGGAATTTTTTCCATGAGGAGTGAATTTCGAAATTTTAATGCCATCTCTATGGGGGATTATGAAATGTCTTGAGAACTTATAATTTCTCATCTCGCCCCTCTTTCTCCATAAATAATGAATGGTCCATATAACGTATAAAACGTTCTGAATCATGGAGTCATGATATGAAAAACAAAACATTCAACCCTAAGGCAATGGAGTAACTGTAAAATCTGCATGTACTGATGTATACTACTTCTTTTAAAACATGTTTATGTAATAAAATTGGAACATAAGAAGAGTTCTGAATGTTTGGCAATTAAGTTCCACTGGTTATTATAAGTACACCATCATTTGATATAGAATTTTATAAAATAACCCAGAGGAAACTCGCGCGCTGATTGGCTGAAAGTCGTGTTTATATGAGAGTCCAAAGACATGGAAATTTGCTGGCACGCGATTGTGAATGAAATCAAAATCGCAAACGACAAGGAAGAATGTCTTCACCAAACGTTGGCTTTCAATATGATTGTAATCAGCAAAAGCGACAGATATATTTAACAAAAATACAGCCAACCGACGAAGGTAATATCAAATTTGCTAACCATCCCGGCCAAGATATTTTTATTCGCGGATCCAACAAACAAAAGTCAAAACCACTTTTCGTTTAACTTATTTTGTACAGTAAAACTAAAACACAAACAGCTAACAACTATAGTTTTTAAACAACCTCCTTGTAGACGAATAGAGTGAGGAATCGAGCTAGAGACGAGAGGGAAAAGCAAAGCAACACTTTTTTTCTTGTCTTTTTTATCCCAAACTAAAACTAATACGCTTAATGTTCAACTTCAAGTCCGACACTTTGTCGGCGACGAAGTTACGAAATAATAAGCCTTCATACATGTATAAGGCCAATTGTTATCATTCACTCTGCTTGGTGTCAGATAATTCAGATAAGGTTTTTAGCTTTCTCCTTGCCATTTTATGAACAACTAAATGAATTTTGCGAACTCACGTGCGACAGTTGTGAAGTTAATATTTTGTTGATTTTTTTCACAGAACAAAATGAGCTTTTGCCTCTTACCTTGCACTCTTAGCCTCATCTCATTGGAAGGAAGATTCCTACAGCTAGATCTTTCCATTGAGTTTGAGGAAAATAAAAGTTCATTCAACTAAAACCTGCTTCAAAGTTCAACAGGGGAATCATGTTTCCTCGTGTACATTCTGTCATTCAGCGACAAAAACACCCAGTTCAAGTACTCCTTGAATGCCTTACGCCTTAAATTTCGGGAAAGCATGTCTTCAATTCCGACTTATTCTTTTCGTGGAATGTTGAAGCAGATGTTTTTAAAATAGAACCACACACTGACACAGAGCATTCCTTCGTTTCTCTCAGTTCTGTATCGGGGGATTTCCCGCGCTGTGCAAACTCACCGTCGGTCGATTTCTGACGACTGATACAGTTAGGAGAATTGATCTTCTGATCGTGCGTACGTAAGATTTATTTCTCGTGTTTTTCCTGTTCGTTATTTTATAAAAGCAATATAACACGTTTTCCATGTCTTTGTTCTCTTATATAAACACTTGGGATATGTTGGGAGAACAAAGAAAAACTTGAAAATCACGAGCCTAGCGGCTTCGTTCTCCCAACATATCCCGCGTGTTTTATATAAGAGAACAAAGACATAGAAAGCATGTTATATTACTTAAGTGAAGACATAAGAATAGTTGTAGATAGAAGGCTAATTTCAAACTACTGATGAAGGAACATTGTGAATAGGAAACTAAATTTCAATGGAATACCACAAGTGGGTAATCTCGATCTGCAGTAGATTTACTGGGGAATCCCTGGTGCCTTAACTTTCTCTAACCATCTTGACATATGTCAAAGTGGATAAATTGAAGTGACATTGACATTTTGTTCTGCATAACAACCTTGGCATAAGCTACACCACTATCTTCAAAAGTCACCATGTTGGTACATAAAACATAGTTTTTTTACACCACAATGAAATATATTGTAAAGGACTGGCACATGTGATATTACGTTCTCTCTCGTCAAAATAAGCAAACAGTAAAAACATTTGGTACTTACCCGGTATGGTTTTACAAGCTTCTTTAGAGAAGCGGATGTTTTTAATTGCCAACTCGGCTTGACTATACAGCTTCTCTCCTTGAAAAATAACCTATAAAATCAATACAGCACATTTCTAGAAGCAAATATTAAACTATTCTCTGGATAAAACACTTATCCTAAAAGTACAAGGACAGGTTTTGTTTAGAGTAGATTTCGTGATATCGCTGACTTACTGCTGGCGACTCTCTTCATAGAAATAACAAGAGTGTTTTTTCATTGCAGCAGCCTTGTTGTAAGTTATCAATCAAAATACGCCAAAATACATTAACAGTACAGATCAGAGCGGTAAATAAAACACAATTTATATTGTGCTGACTTTCCAATGAAGAGCACCAGGCTACTGGTAAGGTCACTAGTGAAATAAATCACCTATTGTATTCACCTGTAATGACTGCTTGTCTACAGGAAGCACCAACTGAATCAGTCTCCATTCATTGGTAACACCTCTGAAACTCCATATTTCAGATGTTCTGGTCTGAGTTTTCAACAGAACAGCGAGCTTTATGCTAAAGTGTTCTCTACTACTGTAAAACCAGAAGCGGAAACACCTCCATCGCTGGGTCCGTGGGTACAAAATAGGGCTTGTGTAGTTATCAAGAGTTTTTATTGACTTGGAAATGTATAAATATGAGCCACCGGACCCTACAGAGGGAATAAAACAATTATAAAAAGTGATTTCTCTTAAAGCAAATGTTACATAAATACGTTAACTTTATAGACTTATATATCCTAATTGCGTACGTTTGTATGAATTAAGGTAACGTTCATTATTTATGGATTAGGAGGCTGGTGGTCTGTCAGATCTAGAATAATTATAAACCCCTCCCCCAAATAATAAAGCTAAAAGATCCTGACCCCCTCCAGTAACTGTTAAAAATATAATGTTAGGTAGCATGATGTAAGCGCTTAGTTTACGTTCTAAATGTTTCTTTGATGAGAGTTCATTTTGATCGTGTTACACATTTTGATAAACTGCTTGATGGTGTAAACCATCTTTCAAAGTGAAGCACTATTGCAAAAATCGATACATACACTGACTTTGTTTGTTGTGACACTTATTTCGAGGAGCACTAATCTAGGGCGGAAATTTGCCTGTAAAAGATATTCACTGATGCCCTTGTATATATACTTGCTAATAACATCATGTCTATGAGGCTCTTGATGGTGGAAATGCTGGAGCTAGGATCTTTTTTTACCGATTTTTCTAAAGGCTATGACCTTATCGATCAAAATGTGCTTATTCAGGAACTGATCAAGCTGGAGGTTCACCCTGCCCTCTTAACTGGATTGCTGCCTTCCTGTCGAATAGGAAACAGTCTGTCCTAATAGGTGACTCTCTATCTGAATGGAAATCTCCGAAGGGTGGTATACCGCAAGAACAAAGCTAGGCGTTATTCTATTTACGATAATGACGAACAACCTTTGACGTAATTGGCGTTATTGGCACCGAGTTTGTTGATGATACAACTGCATTAGAGATTTTACCCAGGAACGCTATTATAAAATATAGCCTCCTCAATATGGCCGTGTCTGACATTCATAAATTCTCCATTGATCATAAAATGAAACTTAACCCTACCAACTGCAAGGAGATGGTCATTAATTTCATGCATGATCATAACTTTTCGTTACGACCAATTGTGATCGGTATTAATACTATTGAAAGAGATAACAATTATAGATCATTGGTGTAATTTTGAGCAATGATCTCAAATGGAACGATCACGTTGATTATATTTATAAAAAAGCATGTAAGAAGCTATAATCGCTTAGAGTTTTAAAACGGTCAGGAGTCGAATCTAGGAATATATTGAAAGTATATCTTAGCACTATAAGGCCAACTCTTGAATATTTTGTACCTATATGACAAACCATTCAAGATTTTCTGTCATGTAAATTAGAGACTATCCAAAGAAGAGCCCTTAATATAATCTGTCCTTTATATAGTTATAGGGAGGTACTATCACTTGCTGAGATACCTACTTTAGAGGGTTGACGCGCACAGATTTGCAAGGACTACGTATCGAAGATGAAATCTGACAGCCATCCTTTACACTTCATTCTCCCAAGGGATAAAAGGAGAGATTTCTTATATAATCTGAGATTACGTTTAACTGACGTTTACCTATTTGGGATTACTATGAAGTGTAAAACTAAAAGGACTGAATAATTTGTCACTTACAAGTATGTTTAAGAAACATTTTGGATTTTTTTATATAATATTATAAACCTCATTAATAATTCATGAGGCAAAAACAAAGGAAATAAATAAAACAATGTATTTAATTCTACTAAAGATTTCGTCCTGATTTACATAAACTTTGGCTTCGATTTTCTCGGCCAAAATAAGTCGTATCGTCAAAATAACTGAAAACATGACTCTCTACATCTAGACGTTTCATAAATGCGATAAAAAAATCGCGTCCGATCTTTTAAGGGATTTTCAAACTCTCGCTTTCAGCGCAAGTTTGTAAATCCCATAAAGATCGTCCGCTCATTATTTATCTAGTACTTGTATGTAGTTGATGTAGTTAGATACCTATTGATTCTTATTATGTAAATATCATGCTCGATAATTCAGTCTCGAACTGCAAGAGAGTTTTCATAAACGGTATTTACAATACGTTTTAAAATCTAGTCCTCTTAATGGTATTTCCTCCATTTTTAGGTGAAAAGGAAACGAAAGAGACTAGAAATAAGAACGGCTTCACGCCTCTCCTTAAATACTCAGGTGCATTAAGGCCTTGGTCTCAAAATGGCCGCCGGAAAATCATTCTAATCTTTTTTCTCCAAACTTTGTCAAACATGATGTTCTTACGACCTCAACGTTTACACATGACAGTTTCTATGGAAACATGGAATGTGACCTTTGAACTCTAATTTAAACAAGAGGCCCTGGGTGGCCTTAACTCGGGCCCCTAGGAATAAGTGAATACATGTAGTTCACTGAGTTGTTAGTAGCATGTGTGTGTGTCATTCATAATTTGTGCTAGGAGAGCCAGATAATTGAGTCACTACTGATGCTCATGGTAATTTATAAATAATGGAATGACGTTTTACAGGAATGCAATCATGTGGTTGTACTAGATGGCAAACAAATCGATTTTATAAATTTAAAGGAAACTGTATGAGATCGGTAGTGTTATTAGCAAAACCTGTTTGTAAATGCTATTTTCCCCCTCCAATCGATTGTCGATCTTTATGAAATAGCCTTTTTAAAGATAGCTTGATATCCAGCATCTATGGCAATCCCAGTAATTATAATAAATCAACTTCACATAACGCTGACCTGGCCTCTCTTTCGAAAACTCTGTATACTGTTGCAGTTTCAGTTTATTAAGTATCAACAAATAATAAAGGCAAGCGTAACCCCGATATTGGCATTTAGTACAGCGGTATGCTAAACAACTAAATAAACAATAACGCAAACAAAAAAACATTCAAGCGACAAAAAGCTAATGTGAATATTAAATGAGTTCCTTGAACTGGTTAATAGACCTATTAAGCTTGTACATTTGTTGCCAAATTCAGATCATGTGGCAGCTCTCCAGAGGATTCAGTGCTTTGTTTTCCAATTAGAGGAATTTGTACATTTCCTCTTGGGATACAGAAAATTACATTTAATACTCAAGGGAAAAGTCAGGTGACCTGAATTGGAACAACAAATGTTCAAGCTAAATCGGTCTATTGAAGATGCCTGTACAGTGTAGCTGGGTAGAGTATTCCAAATTGGTATTGTTCTAATTAACTAACATAGAAAAGTATTTATAAGCGTTGACAGAGGCAGAAATATATATATAATGAAAGTCGATCTGGAATGAAACTTGTTTCGGTATCATGTAAACACCCCCTAAGTCATATCCAGTTCTGTTTATGGGTTATGAGTTCTGTTATTCTTTTAACGATTTCAACTTTTTCTTCTTGGTCTCTATGAAGTCACATACAGTTCAATTTACGATCGATTTTATTTCCAGTTCGAATTACAGTCTCCATTACATATATACAGGCATTTAATAGTCATTACACCTCATAAAATTTTAAAAGTAGGGAACAAGTAAGATTTGTGTGCGTATATACATAATTTCAGCTGTTTCAGCCTCACCAGTTCAGATAATTCCGTTTGCGTTCAAAGACAAGGGTCAATCAATGTTCACTTCCAGCTTTTACGACTCTTGAGTTGAAGTCTTAGTAGATCCCAGTTGTCTCAAGAGTGCTTCAGCCAGGAGAGTACTCCGCGGTAAACAGCCAACGTTTAAACTATCAAAATCCCGCATTTGACCTCTTCATAGTGTGTGATGGTATAAACGAAGAGCTTTTCACCAATATCAACAACGCATCACTGCAATCTTGTGGCACTTAGATGCAGCAGTACAGGCATTTCCGTGGATTATTGGACCAAAACCTTCACTCATCCGGCCATCCCTTTCGTAAATGTAAGAACTTTCCATCGAAATCCCCTAAAAGTCCTGTTAGCCCTAGAATAACTGAACATCTTATTTCAGTCGAAGCTATTTCAGTCGAAGAAACCTTTGGTTTCAGCAAAATAATGGGTAAGAATTGCCCAAATCTTCGCTCCCGTTGATGGGAAATTATCGAACTTTGCCTCTACAAATATCGGAAGTGCCCCGAGCGGTGTCGAATTTGATTGGTTGATCCTGTCACGTATTCTCCATCGAACAGTACTTGAAAGAAGGCGCGATCTCATTGGTCGGTGGCGGAAAAGCTCGACTTGGAAAAAGAAAAACAGGGGGAAACCTTGACTCGCGCCAGCCACAGGCTGGCCCGAGTAAAAATATATTTAAAGCCTCCTGCATCAGTGGTAAAGTCTTTTCATATACGGGGGATATTTATGTGAATCAGAGATATTCCATAATAGTTTATATATCCAACTAGGACACTGAAGAAAAATATCATTAAACGGGCGTAAATTTGGGGTATCAAATTTCACATTAGTCTAAATGAGTCTTCCCCATAATATTTTCAATTGTTCTCGATGGATTTATAAACAATGGACTATCTCTGATTCACATGCATAAAAATCCCCGACATATGAAAAGACTTTACCATAATGCGAGAGGCTATTAAATACATTATTTTCATAATAGTTCAAAGGTCACATTTCATGTTTCCATGGGAACTGTCATATATAAAGGTTAAGGTCGTGACAACATCATATTTGTCAAAATTGTATGTAAAAAATATTACAAAGAGAAAGAGGTAGACTACCCCCTCTTGATTTGGGGTGGCCATCTTGAAACCCACGCCTTAATGTAACTGAGTATTGCCTTTAAGGTAGCTACGTCATTACTCTGCATGAAATGTATTTTTAAAAGTTTGACCCCCTCCTGGAATAGCTGAAAACGAAAAACGTTTTAGAACAGTTTCCAAACTCATCTCCCTATGCAATTCAAGATTTGAATTTCAAATTCAGAACAATCAAGCAAATAAGCAAGCAGTCCGTCTTCTCCTGTTAGACTACTAAATTGCTGAACCTAAATTTCAAATAAGCCAAGAAAAGGTAAACAACCGGAAGCTAGTCGTTCAGTTATGTCTGTCAATAGCGTTTTAGAACCGTTTACAACTGTAGTGAATTTTTCAGTATTTTTATACATTTTTCGATTTGAATTGTGCGCGATAGAAAATGTAAAAGATGACTCAAGCGACGCATCACATTCGCTATTATCGCACTTCGGCCATCTTAGCTTGAAAGCGAGGCATCCGCGTTGTCGGTTCGCTTACTATTTGCTCTGTTGTTGGTCGCGAGTTTGGATGAAAAAGCTATTTCATCTCCACTTCTGTAATTCTAATTGTACAAATAATAGTCAGAAAAGAAGATCTAGGGATTCTTTTCACATATTTGATTCCAATGAACAGCTCTAAAAGCGATGGAGTTTGAAAATACGCGGAGATGTCGACCGAGTAAAAAACAGCTGATTATAAAATACTTCTTCGCTTAAATAAGTGTGACAGGTTCCCCCAGACTAACAGATAGCAGAAGTCCATTTTCTACATGTAAAAAACAACAGAGAAACCTCACTGCAGTATACCCTGCCAATTCAAATGATCACTTGAAAACCTGTGAAAAATCCTTCATAATTTTATAGCTTGGGTGTACTCGTTCTAGGAATGATTTGGGTTGGAAATGGTTAGGGTTTTTGCAAATTTTGGGTTAGGTTTTTAGAAGTTTGTATGAGGATTTGAGAAAATGCATTATCAATGAACCAAAATGGTTCACTTGCATGGATGGCTGATAACACTGCATTGGTACTGTAACTATATCATATATACATAATATGGCTCCTGATACATATATCATACGTATACCAGGTAGTGTATGTTAAGATAATGATAATGACAGTATTACTGACTTGCAATGTTGGGCCATTATCAACAAATGGCTACTTGGAAATTGACCAAAATTACCTGTATAGAAACTGAGATATGGGTCATTTGACCATGTACAATGATGATAGTGACAATGGAAATGGTACTGGTGATGGTATTATATTTTAATGCAAAACAATATTGATGTTGGTGGCAGTGCTAATAATGGCAATAAAAATTGCAACAATAACTACCTAATTCTTTTTAAATCACCTAACTTTAGTTTTCAAACTTTGTACAATTATTTTAATTTCCATAATTGAGTGAATATTAATCTAGATATTCAGAATCAGCTGATCAGGTTGGAGTCTGGCAGGGTACAGCCTACTTTTAGTTGAGCAATACAGTAAAATTATCATCAGGCTGGATATAGCCAATGGGTTAGGCCTTGTATGTCTCGGTAGTAACTATTTTGTAAACCAACTATCTCGTGCTTTAGGGGAGCAGCCATACTAACAATATACCATCCAGCTTTTGTATCACTATTAATATTATATTTCAATCATGTAAATAAATTGTAACATATTAAAATATATTGTAATAATAATTTATATTATGTTAATAAATACTGCCACACCCCAACACTGTCTCAGTTGTCTGTTTTGGTATATTACAACATTTTGTACAATATATTTTCTTCTGCCATAATCATTGCAATGATGCAACTATGATTTTTTATAACCTACATGTAGCTGCTAGCTGGATGGGTACTCCAGCATCATTTACATCCTTTTTATTAACTTATTATAATTAATATTATTTCTTTCCCAACCCAAGCCACAGAAATTATGGAGGATAGCTTGATTTGAATTTATTTACAGATATAGCAGATTTTTTTACCCCTGTTTAATAAAATCGAATAGACCTAACAGTCAGGTTACTGGTAACTAAAATCAGTCTAAACTCCAAAATATTATTGTTATAAGTAATGGCATGGCATAAGGTAAATTAGTTATCAAATTTCCCCCGAGAGCTGAGGGAGGATTTATGGCTGAGGGGGATTAGGGAGAATTTGCATAAATCCTCCCAAGGGTCAAGGGGAAATTTAATCACTAGCTAATTTCATGCTATTACTTTGTAATACTATTATCACTGACTAATGAAACTAATCTCGGAGGACTTTAGTTTTTCTCTGCCTAAACTAAAGTTACCATAGTTGAGTTTTTTTAACGTTTTGTTATGCTTGATTGAGCACCATTGGTTGAACTGGATCCTGCAAGTGTGTTGATTTTGTGAAGAATAAATACAATGTCAAGTAAAATGTAAAAATAAAATGTAATATGTGGCTGACTAAATATTCCAGGAGCACGCATAGAGTTTAATCATGTCATGTTTGTGGTTTTAAGTATAATTATCTCGCATGTATGGAAGAAGCGGGTTTGACAAATGAAGAGAAGACCTTTCTTTCTTGAGCCATAAAATAGGTAGGGTGCAGGGTTGACAGGCATTCATGCACTCTGCTAGGGACTAATTTTTATAATGACCTGCCATAGCCCTCATCAGCATGCATGCCCTTCTAATTTTCATTCTTGCATGTCAACGAGAGAAAATTAGAACAAGTATCCATGCTGATGAGGGAATTTAGAGTTTAAATGTCCCTGAACAAACAAAGAAAGCTGAGGTGATCGTGGTATTACTAAGAAAATCACACATGAAAATCCCAGATTAACTAATAAATAAACCTTCATTTCATACCAGAAATTTGACAGTGATAAATATTGCATAACACCCATGACCATTCTAATAAAACCTCCCAAAATATTTCCCTTTGATTCAGTACAAATACATATGATATATAATATATTTTACATAAAAATTATTATTCACACATTAAAACTTAATTTAATATGATGGTCATGACACTTTCAAAATTAGTGCCAATTTATTATTAGTGGTGGGCAAAGTACACAAGTCTTATTCGTAAAATGAAAAATAACAATCAACGTGAAAATAGTCCCATGTGCATTAAAAATTATCAAAATATAATAATAGAGGGTGGCTGGTGCACGTGTATATATATTTATTGAGAAAAATAACTTAACATGTTCCAATTTTCGCCCTGCTAGGTGAGGTTTCTCTCTTCTTATTTTACCTGTAGAGACCGCTGCTAGCTGTGAGTCTGGGGGAACCTGTGACACTTTAACCGAAGAAGTATTACTTGTTTTTTTTCTCACTCTACCTCTGGCTCTGGATATTTATCGAATTCTGAAGTATGGGTCGACATCTCCGCGTATTTTCAAACTCCATCGCTTTCTGAGCTGCTTATTGGAATCAAATATGTGAAAAGAATCCCTAGATCTTCTTTTCTGGCTATTATTTGTACAATTGGAATTACAGAAGTGGAGATGAAGTAGCTTTTTCATCCAAACTCGCGACCAACAACAGAGCAAATAGTAAGCGTACGTAACCGACAACCCGCAAGCCTCGCTTTCAATCCAAGATGGCCGAAGTGCGATAATAGCGAATGTCGCAGAGCTTTGAACAGAGATGTTCACTTGACAAAGGCTGATTGACAACTGGAGGTGTCCTCAATGGAGCGCATGCGCACTAGGCACTTTATTAAAAGTGAATCAAGATGGCCGCCGAGCGGAGTGAATTGTAGCTATTTTTCAGGGACCTCTCACAGCTAAAAAAAATACCACGATTACATTATTACTTCACACCATGGACTGATATTCTTCGGTGACTTCTCTAAGCCCAAATAGCACATAATCCAGTTCACAGGAAGAACGCTACAATTGCTCGTTCAACTCTGTCTACAAGAAAAAAGAACCATTTCGAAATGTTCATATGCGACTGGAAAAACGCCAAAAATAAGGAAACTTGTGAATATATAAGCTTTATACTTCAGTAGAGAACTAAGGAGGTAATGGTTTTCAACATTTAAAATGCCATATTCGAGATTTTCATACCATGTTTCAAACGAAGCATTTGAAGTTACAGTAGTGACTAGACTGTCTACATCAGTAGAAATCCTGGAACGACAATTCGCATTACCAAACTCCAAAGACTGTAAGTAAATCTACAGTGCTGTTATCAGGAAATTGTATAATATTTCACTTGATTTGGTTATTATGGTATCGCATCTGCATTTTAACGCAATAGTTGATTGTTTTACCAATGTAAAGAAAACGATTTTTAATTTTGTTTTAAAATGAAGTGTTGGTACATGTAAAAAGCTTTTTAATTTTTTTATTGTTGTTTTCAGAAAGCCAATAATAAAACATAGTTGTAATCGAATGCCTTTGGCAGAGCAGTTTTGTGTTCATTTAATTGTTTTCATGTTAAAGAGGGCTGACACTAATTATATTGTGTGCGACTTTGTGCAGTTCTGAAAGAGAGGTGCATGGTTGGTGTATGAAATTAAGAGCCTGTATGTGGACTTTCCCACCCAAGCTTTGTTTACTTTATACATTTTATGCAGATCAAACAAAGAAGCAGTACCTCTAGTCTTGTTTATTTTCCTGTAAAATAGTAAACTTGATTATCTTCCCAATTCACTCAGTGTCTCTTTGCTGTTTTTGATTATCTGGACCGAAATAGTTAAAGGAGCACCTGGTTATACAGGTTACTTGTTGAGAAATGCAGACTTCAAACACAATAATTTCTCTTGATCTCTATTTACCCCAAGCAAAAGCAAAGTCAGGAAAATATAGCAAACAATTAGAACAAATATGAATGTAAACTAATTATATAGTTTTCATCTATTTGAGACTATAAGTGTTTTAAACCTGTTTATGTTTACTGTAGAAAAGAATAACAATTATTTGGACCCATATAAACAGCATTGGAAGGAACACATCTATATGGAAGACTTGAAAAATGTTTACTCTTCAGCACCACCACTTCTCTTGATCTTTATTTTCCACCAGAAACAAGAACATGTAAGTAGTATGATCTATGAAACATGTGAACATTAAAAATAAGTTGTTATTTTTTTTAAATATGCAAAACTATTCTATACAATAGAATGTATGTGTTGGTGTTGTAACTCAAATTTTGAGTATTGTAGGTGTTGATTGAAAGAATGTGATAGTTGATTCAGTTTATGTGGGTTTCATAATGTATTTGGGAAAGGAAAATCGTGATGGTTATAGGGAGGTTAATTCCAATGAGGTTTCATTCAATACTACCATTAACAATCAGATACATGTGTGTACTTTGTGAACATATTTTTAAATTATGCAGGACATGACATCAAATAACTAATTGACTAATAATGATATAATTTTAATTATAAAAATATTAATATTAAATCCAACAGTTCTAATATAATAATGATATCAATACAATAAATAATATCGGCTCACATATGCATTACATGTTCATGTGAATTCAATCATAAGGGTTTTTAATTTTTTTAAAGTTAAATTTTAGACTCGTATAAAATAATAATACTATCAATAATACTAATATGATTAAATCAATTACATATTTTCATCTGAATCTTAAATTCAGAGAGTTTACCATATCAAAGCATCGCTGAGCTTCAGGTCATAGCAGACTTGAATGCACATTTGCCATTTTGTTTTTAAAACCTTGATTTTAAATGAACATGCATGTTCATAAGCAGATATTCTTGGCGTGATTGATATCATTATTATAATAGAACTATTATTAATTTATTATTTCTTTACTTACACACTGTTGCCTGATTGTTATTATTATTGTAAAATGGAAGTCATTGGAAACGTGTGCTTCATTCCAACATACTTCCCCCTCATTGCTTTCTTTTCCCAAATTAATTATTGTGCTAATAATATAGACTGGACTAACTATCACATTCATTCACTGGGCACCTAACCCTTCCCTCTCCTTCCTCAAAATTATCCAATAAAAAGCTGACCCTCTTCCTGCCTTAAAATGTTCCCATTATAGGTACATTAATTAGCAATTTAAACATACACATGATTCACTTCTGAAATAATTAATAATTATTTTCACATAGTTCATACAAATTTCATTTAAAAATCAAGTTGAGAAAACATGTTCACTTATTATTATTGACCTTTTTCTTAGATTAGCCCTTCACATAATTTCAGAAAATAATATTTACTTAAAATGTTCATAAAATAAGTATACTACAGATACACAGAAAATGGGGCCATACAGGAAATGGCTACTAATTATCAGGGGTTTCAAAATAACCTGGCTACAACCAGAGCTCCAGCACTAGCATGCATCTATATTGCACTAAGCCTGCATGCTGAAATAGCCGTATATATGTATAGCTTGCTACACATTTATTACTAAAGGCAAATTCACAGCTACATTGTACATGTACTTTCAAAGTCCAAGCCAGCTACACTGCAAATTAATGAAACCTCTGCATTATACTAACAATGTCGTTTCTGTGTAACTCCAAAAAGAGGTTCATGAAAGAGGAAGCTCCCAAGTTTTTAAAACAAATTAACAATTAATTTTATTATATGTTATTGCTTATGGATTCCTGTACAAATTATGTAAGATTTGTAACCATTAGGCAAATGAAAAAAGAAATTATGTACGTGTAAACAGTTTCAACTGTTAGAATATAGGTTTAACTTTTATTGCACCCTGAGTTATGTCACCTATTGGTTGGATAAAAACTCAGCAAGATAGTAGAGGATTCTGCTGCATTAAAAAAAACATTAAAGCAAATATAAAAAAAAAAATCCTTCCTTTGCTGTACCGTGTTACAATTAAAAACAGGTTTACAATTAACAGTTTATTGTCTCAAATAAAGTATATGTTGTGGTTGGAAACTTTATTTGGTTCAAAATTTTCAAACCAGTTCAAAATTTCAAAACTGTTTTTTTTCTAAGATTCTAAAAAGGGATTTTTCAATTTTTGGGATTTATAAAAAAACGAGAGTTTAGTTTTTTGGGGGGAGAATTATTTTTAAACAAAATCACCAACCCCTCCCCTCCCCTGAGAAAAAAAGTTTCGATCACTCTCCCCTCTCTCTCTACGTTACTCACCGTTCCCCCTCCCTAACACCTTTTCCTTTCTCTATCCCCCACAACCAACTTGGTAATTCACTCATTAATTACACATCATTACTACTTACTTTTTTTTCACTTTTTCGTTCACCGAACCTGCAACCCTTCCAATACCTTGGAAGACCAGAGCTTTACCAACTGCGCCACAGAGACTTGCGTTGGAGTTCCAGTCACGTTTTTGGAATAATATAGCTTTTCTTAACCGAGAGGGGACTAGTAACTAATTTCCATATTTAATGTTATTCACGCATGCGCACTACTAACAAAGTCGGATTTGGAAAACTTCGCTGAGTTGCACGATTAGAAGCGGTGAAACTCTGAACAAAACCGACTTTTAGAGAGTTAAAACCGAACAAAAAGAAAACCAGATAATAGAATTTCACCTGTCACTTTAGCTGTCAGTGTTAGTTTTGTTACATAATTTGTACCGTTCTCATGCCCAACAATATCCGATTAAAAGCATAGTAAAATCTGTTCACTTGCAAACACCATTGTCCCTAACATTGCTAAAAACTTGTGGATCTTACGAATTTTCGCAATTGTCTGTATAATTACGTGAACAAAACATGAGTGAACTGTACACCTGACTACACGATTATTTACCTGCACGAGACTTATTTTTCATTAGGTCTTAAGTACGATAAAGTCAAAGAGTAACAAAAGCCTTATTGGGGCAACTGCATAATACCCTACCCAAGCACTGTATGTGCTTCTTCGATGGTCCTGTGAACTAATACAAACCGTACACCTATATTTAAAAACACCCTAACTGTCAACAAAGGGTTCTCACTTAAGGTTATGGTTTTTAGAGCTATAGTCACTAAATTTAGATCACTGAATACAGATAAATAATGATTCTTCAACAGTCCTGTGAACTAATCCAAACCCTACCCCTACATTTAAAAACACCCTAACCGTCAACAACGGGTGCTCACTAATTTAGGGTTGAGCTATAGTCACTAAATTTAGATCACTGAACAACACAGAAAAATAATGCTTCTTCGATGGTCCTGTGAACTAATACAAACCCTACCCCTACATTTAAAAACACCCTAACTGTCAACAACGGGTGCTCACTAATTTAGGGTGTTCAGGGCTACATGTAGTCACCACTTTAGGGTGTTCAGGGCTAAATCACTAACACAGACTATAATCCTCCTTTAATAATCATGTGAACTATTCTAAACCCAAATCCAACATTTAAAATAACCCTAACATCAGTTAACATAACTTCCCTTTTGGAATCTTAAAAATAAACCAGATTTACAAAAATGAACTGGTGCAAAAAAATGTGAACTGGTTAAAAAAACATTTCAAATGGTTTAAAAAAAATTGAACCCAAAAATTATTGAACCACAACATATACATGGAAAAATATAGATTTGTTTTCATACATGTACATGTAGTTTGCTATGGAGGCTTAATTTATATCTCTTTCAATTATCCTACACACGTATTTGTTTCACTTTGCATGGGGAGAATAAAATGAAGATCAAGAGAAGTGATGGTGATTGAGGAGTCTCCATTTCTCAAGTAGTCTACACAAGCAAACATGCTCCTTTGCTGTTTTAGTCAAGATATTCAAAAACATCAAGTAAACACTGAGGGAACTGGGAAGGGAAAGGTATTACTATTGCAGGCTTCCTTTTTTCGGGAAAAACAGCAAGAAGTACTATTTCGTGTAAAGCAAACACAAAGCCCTGGGTGAGAAAGTACACATGCAGGCTCTTAATTTCATACACCAACCATGCACCTCTCTAATACAGACCTATACACAAGTCTCACACAACATAATTAGTGTCAACCTATTCTAACATGAAAACAATTAAATGAACACAAAACTGCTCTGCCAAAGGCATTCGATTCCAACTGTTTTATTGTTGGCTTTCTGAAAACAGAACAATTATAACATATTAAGTGTTTTGCATGTACCATCACTTCATTTTAAACCAAAATTAAAAATCGTTTTCTTTACAACTATTTCATCAAAATGCCGATGTGATACCATAATAACCAAATCAAGTGAAATATTGTACACTTTCCTGATAATAGCTCTGTAGAGTTACTTACAGTCTTTGGAGTTTGGTAATGCGGATTGTCGTTCCAGGATTTCTACTGCTGTATACAGTCTAGTCACTACTGTAACTTCAAAAGATTCGTTTGAAAAATGGTATGAAAATCTCGAATATGGTATTTTATATATTGAAAACCATTTCCTCCTTAGTTCTCTACCGAACTATAAAGCTTATATATTCACAAGTTTCCTTATTTTTGGCGTTTTTCCAGTCGCATATGAACATTTCGAAATGGTTCGTTTCTCTTGTAGACAGATTTGAACAAGCAATTGTAGCGTTCTTCCTGTGAACTGGATTATGTGTTATTTGGGCTCAGAGAAGTCACCGAAGAATATCAGTCCATGGTGTGAAGTAATAATGTAATCGTGGTATTTCTTGAGCTGTGAGAGGTCCCTGAAATCGAGCTACAATTCACTCCCGTTCGGCGGCCATCTTGATTCACTTTTAATAGGGCCTAGTGCGCATGCGCTCCGTTTTTCCGCTCTGTCGGTTAGAGGTTCTCCATCCACCTTCGTATGGTATAGCGAAATATGAAAACGAGATGCAAGCAAATACATACTTAAATAACTAAACAGCTAGCTATGTCAGTCAATAAATTAATAACGGTATAGAAATATCCGATAATTCGAGCTTCCTACTAATCAAATTCAAATTCAACGTCGTAATCTTAAGCTTGTGCAATTTGTGACGTCACCCGAAGGGATATTTCATCCAGGTATTGGGTTTATTTTTCTTCATTTTCCTCACACGGGAAATCTACGTCTCAAATTGCATTTCCAAAGAGATTGTATCCATTCGTAATGTTGTATTTTTTTGTTTGAGATATCTTAGTGTAAAGTTACCTTGTATTCGTGCCGGAACACCAAAAGGCTTTCTTCCAGGACCTACGAACGCCCAGGATCCATCAACTTTCCAGTTGCAAAGATCTTTGATGAAATAACACGACGGGTTTCCTGTGTAATGAGATTAGAAGAAACCTAATAAAATTATATTTTTTTCGATGGCACTGAATATTTGTTTTCAAGAGATAAGAGTCTGTTATTTAATATTTAGCTATTTATTTATTAATTAATGAAATTGATAACGGAGCTTCCGCACATGCAGAACGCCCACGGGTGCAGAGCACAATAGATATGGGAAGCAAGCTAAGCAAAAATACACAGATTCATGTCCGCGGCGTGCCTATGTATGTTCGAGTCTCGTTACTAATGATCGCCTCCTTGGCCGTACGGCGAGAGCGAGCGGCTTTGGTTCCGAACGGTTGTCAACTACATGATTGTGGTCCCTGGTTCGATCAGATACTGACTATGTTATCGAATCTCCAATCCCTCCAGCCAATTGGGAGCTCCGTTTCTAGGTTTGCCTATATATGCCGATCTAAATATTGAAAAACAAACTCTCTACCGTTGAATCAGCCTTTCCTTTCTTGTCTATTGCCTATATGTACATATTACTGATACCAAAAGAAGTCCTGAAAAACTAATTTGCAAGAAAATAGCAAACAGAGAAGAAAATAGAAGAAAATAAAAATATTCCACAATACTATTTAAATATACTACTGATGTATAAAATATATCGTATGATAACTACAGTCTAGTAATGCTTATTAATAATCCGATAAGTTAATATGACACTAATATGATACAAAGAAGCGAGGTTTCTTGGGAGATAAAGAGCTACTTCTTATTGTAACTGACTCTAGCTTTTTCCCACAAGAATACTGGTTCATGGGAAAAACTAAACTAAAAAGTATATGATAATAAAAAGGGATATTCCCAATGCAAACCTTGCTGTAGAACATGAGAACAATCTCCTTTCACATATCCGATGTCATCGATGGCCACGTAGTTATTTTTATTGTCAGCAATTTCTGCTTCTAATAAGAACTAAAACATGCAACTCATTAATAGGCGCATGAACAGAGAAAAGGGAAATAAATAAATGTTAAAAAGGTAAGAGTAAATATTACAATAAAGTGTTTAAATGTGTTCACAAATTAATATTAACAAGTGAGATGAGTAATGGTTTACATAATTCACACAGACGTAGCTAATGAAACTCGGGTTGGACGAACTGGATGTGAAAGGCTACATGTACTCATTGGTCTTAGCATGAAAAGAATAGTAAGATAATACCATGATCGCCTCGGATTCCTTTGTTTGTTCACGCATATTTAATCTCTAAATTCCCCGGCTTATTACAAATGCAAGAGAAACTTAGAAATTCGCATTGTCTTCAACAGGGAAATTTATAAATTTCCCTGCAAGAACAATGCATATTTCTAATTTTCCCTTGCATCGTAATGAGGGAAAATTGGATGGCAATGCAGGCTGGACATGAGGGTGGAAAGCATCAACTCTTGCTCCCCTCTGGCACGACTAGCCCTGCATTAAAACGTTTTCGAAAGCAACTCAACTGCGACGTCTTTAGTTTAGGCAGAGAAAAATTAGCTTCTCAGAGATTTGTCCGTTCCTCGGCATTCAGAGTATTACAAAGTTATACCATGACAATTCGGGAAATTAGTGATTAAATTTCCCGTCAAACCTCGGGAGAGTTCGTAAAAGTTCCCCGGCCGAAGCGGCCTCGAAACTTCAACAAACTCTGCCTCGGCTTGCGGGGAAATTTAATCACTAATTTCCCTCTAGTCATGGTATTACTTATAAGTATATACGTTAATTTACTACAGGCACAGAAATGACCGTAATTCCCATTTCTAAAGTTCTAGATATCCGCTTGAAACTTCTGAAAGTCGGCAACTTCTACACGGCAATTTACAGCTTTGAAGTCCTTGAGTGTTATACCGCCGAAAATCAGTACAACCCCGTGCGTTATCCTGCAGGACCATAATAGGCGAATCCTTGCTGACGTCATTGTTTACATTTTTGCCTCATTAGCATAAATTAAACTTCAAGCTACAAACAAACAGACTATATCAGTTGAAAGAGAATTTTAAACTGAGTAACCACCGAAAATTTGAGATTGATATCTTAAATATTTACGGAGAAATTGACTTTTCAAAACTATAAAATGGGCTGGGGGGAAAGAGTTGCTGACAGCCATACATTCATTGTAAATTTTGAGCTTTTTAAACGCTCATTCCTCAAAATATATTTATCATATCACTCTCAAATTTTCGGTGATTATCAAGTGTGACAATCTCTTTCGATTTATGGACTCTGTTTGTTTGTATGTACGGTCGCTTGAAGTTTGATGTATGCTAATGAGGAAAAAACGTAAACAAGGATTCGCCTATAGACTAGCAAGGCGAAAGGTAATGATAGGCAACTTACTAGATCAAATTGCAATAAGGCGATCTTTTAATTTCGCTTACCAAAAGAATTCACATAAAAACTGATCCTACCGTGTAAAATTTTGCTGTGAAATCAGTGCTATTGGAAAGTCTGGATGATGTAGCAACATGTTTGAACATACCGCGGCTCAAACCTTTGTATGAGAATTGGCAGTAATGCCTGACTAGCCTCGTTTGGTGTTTTTCAAATACTTTAAACCTTGTTAAATTGATAAGGATTCAGTATTTCATCCCAAACTTATAAACTTACTAACTGGCACATTCCTTTTAAATGGGACAGCTTATTCTCCCGAAATATTCAGATTCAACGTTAAGCAAATTAGTCGCGAATCCAGGCAATAAACTGACCGTTTTCCGAGCTAAACAAAGGTACAAGCCAAACAAGCGCTGAAGACGCGAGCTCCTAGGGGAAATTTTAAAACGCTATTTCTAGTGTTTTCGATTCAATATTTTCTTTTAAGAGGCTACCAAAACCAAATCGACAAAATCTGACCGTTTTCCATAAAACGGTGGAAATGGTCTGGAACCACGCCTGGGTCAATAGACGACAGTTCTATTGCGCTGCCTTTACCCTACGCTCTCCTCCATCGCCAAATAATATTTGTTGTGATTGTAAACAACAGCAATAGGGAAGTATGGATGAAAGGTGTACAGGCTAATTAATACCTTTCCCGTTAAGTTGCGAGGGATCTGTAGCTGTGCAAATGTCCATCCATCAGTGCTGCGGTTAGACATGGTCCACAGTAGATGTAGGGTGCTATTGGTATTCATTAATAACTGTAGGGATACCTTGGACTCATATCGCATAGTGAACCAGAACTGAACACAAATGCTATTCTCTGTAGCGACCCAATCCCTCGAGAGCCTTGCTCGACCACCACTGCTGCTGTAGCCCTCTCGTACTACTATGTATGTACCTGAGGGTATAATATTTAAGATTTGAAAGTAATTTCCAACTAGACTGCTGGCTCTCTCTCATTTTCAAGAAATTATATGTGCGCGTAATCAGAACTAAAATTGCTACAGTATGGAATTGCTGGAGCTATTAACCTGCGTCTTATGTATGTATGTAACATTAGGGCGTATTACCGAACTGAAGCAATACAACACGATTGTAACTTTCGTTGATATCAAGCCTTCCAAACATTTATAAAAGTTACGAATTTCGACTTGCATGATGCGTCAGTTGACTACATCTACGATTTAGGCGCACCAAACCATTTTTCTTAGCACCAGTAGAATTTGAAATTGACAAACATTAGAAACAAAGCAAAATGAAAGTTCTTATGGCGCAGCATGTTTCATTGTTTGATCTTCTCTTGGGGCTTAAACAAATTTAATTGAGTACCAGTTCGCTTAGAACACCTTTGCTTTAATATATATATATACAGTCGATGCCAAAAAGGTAGTCCAGCAGAACATAATATAATACTTTAATATCCATTGTTTTTACCTATTGTTTTGGCCTAGACAATAGCCCAAAACAATGGATATTATAGTATTATATTATGTTCTGCTGGACAACCTTTTTGGCATCGACTGTATATATATATAAATTGTGGGTTGAAGATAGGTTAAATACAAGACATCACTTTAGCTGTACTTTCGTTTCTTTAATATATTCAATTAGTGGGTTTAGTCACCTAATCGGGACGCTTGAATTGTCTCAATACTCAGTTTTAATTACAAACAATTTTGCCTCTTATATTCGTTATATTAAGAAATCACTAAAATAAACTGCTCAGAATCGGAGATAAATATTAATTAATATTGATAGACCTATGAAACAAAAATATGTTGCTTACTTCAAACTTTAAAAACAAAACCTTTATGTTTGCTTCTATAGCATGGTTCAACGTAAACGTATAAAGAATGAAAAATCCGCGCGTATTATCGGCCAGAAACACTAGTTTTAAATAACTAAAGCACGTGGCTGAGAGTTAGAGCGGATTTCAATTGAGTGTCGGGAGTGTTTTGGTTTTGCGTTTACTAAGCTCTCCTATTGGCTGAGAAAGTAAACCAACCAATCAGAATCCAAAGTAAAACCAAACGCAAGTTGGTTTTGGTTTTGCTTTGGTTTGTCATTGGCTCACAGGGAAGCCATTTATGAGTTACTTGTGATTACTCGCTCCTATGATTGGCTGGCTGTGGGTAATTTGCGTTTGGTTTCACTACACGCAACGCTCTATTTTAGGAGTTAAAGTGTGTATGTCTGCCACCTATAATCATTTGTATGTCTGCCACCTATAATCATTTGTATGTCTGCCACCTATAATCATTTGTATGCCTGCCACCTATAATCATTTGTATGTCTGCCACCTATAATCATTTGTATGTCTGCCACCTATAATCATTTGATTGCCTGCCACCTATAATCATTTGTATGTCTGCCACCTATAATCATTTGTATGTCTGCCACCTATGGCGAAATGTCTGCCACCTATAATCATTTCGTTCACTGGAATTAAACTACCGAAGTACATGTGGCAATATTAGATCATATAAGAACCTAAACTTTCCTTTGTTTCTAACGTTTGCTGATTTCAAGTCCCACTGGGGCTAAGTAACATTGTTAGGCATTTAGGCCTAAACAAAGCGATTGTTTGCGCATTGTAGTCGTACCGATCCCTATGGTATTGCTTTCTCGGGATAAACAAACACACCTATGGGGATAAATATATATTTTCTCGAGTGTAATCTTTTTTTTGATCGGGTATATATATATATATATATAAACTCGTTTTCAAAAACATTGCACTGCAAATATATATATGCCTTTTGTATTCTTGTCAAATTTGTCAGCTAAAACAATGGAGAACAAAAGGTATATATATATATAAATCAAAAGCAATGTTTTTGAAAACGAGTGTATATTATATATATATATATATACAGCCGCGTGCAAAAATTCTGACCCCCCCCCCCCCCCCCCATGAAAATTATATACTGATATCGGTTGCATCATGGGTAAACCCAAAATGTGCTTTTCAGACATTTTTCTAACAAAAAATATATCAGGTAGGATTGAAAAATGTACGAGTTAAACATTTTTAGATCATATGGGCGCAACCGTTGAAGACAACAAGTTTTATTTTCAGTTTTAGTTGTACTAATTTATTCCATGTGCTTGCCATTGGGTCCGGTGGACCGAAACGCTGCTATGACTTCAAGGAACTCACTGTATTCTGAACTTTAATTTCTCCACGTCGCACTAGCTAGGTTTACTCTATTGCCCTGAATGAGGCTGGAGTATTCACTAAATTGATTTCAAACCTTGGAGCCTAGGTTTAAGCGTATTATCAATGTGAAACACGTTCTATATTATGGTAGTTCGATGTTGCGATTCTGCCAAACATTCAACCAAATTAATTAAACACAGCGTAGCTAAAACATTTTTTTATGAAGTCCGCAATGCGGTTGTAAAAATCGGTGCTAGATTTTTTAGAGACTTACAGGTTAAGAGGAGAATCTTAAATACAATACGCTGCTCTATGGGAAGCCAGTGAAGTCCCCGAAGCACAGGCGTAATATGTGCGAACTTAAACGTACGAGTGACAAGACGTGCTGCACAATTTTTGACCGATTGCAGCCTCTGAATGAGATATTTAGGCGGCTCATAGAGCAACGCATTACAATTGTCCAATCTGCAAGTTACGAAAGCATGGACAAGTGTTTCTACACAATCATTAGATAAATAATTCCTAATTTTAGTTAACTTGGTTAACTAAGGTGCAAATATGCATATTGACATAACGTGCCGTTCGAAAGATAAACCATCACCAAATACTACACCAATATTCCTTGCTTTAGATGATTGCACAACAGCATGATCGCCTACTGAAATAGAATACTCCAGTTTCGTATTCGAAAATTACCACTGAATGCAAGGACTACAGACACATATACGCAGGGTTAGCCTCATTCTGAAGTTAAACATTTCGAATACGAAACTGGCGTATTCAGGCATGGTCGAGGACGATACGTTGAGCTGATTACAAGACGCTCAGTTTTGTCTCTATCAAGCTTTAACTTATTTGACAACATCCACTTGTCTATATCGCGAACGCATGCTTCGATTCTAGCAGTAGATAACGCTTAGCTTGGTCTTCGACATCTTGGGAATCGAAAGACAAATACAGTTGTGTGTCATCAGCGTAAAAATGAAACCCCATACTGTATTGTATCACGATGTCCCCGAGTGGCGAAGTAAAAAGAATATATAAAATTGGACCTAATACGGAACTGGGGTACTCCGCAGGTCAGTGGACGATTTGTAGACTTTTCGCCCCTAATGTCTCATTATACATATATCTCATTATATAGTTCTCTCTCTTCTCAAAGGTGCTTGATATTCGATATTATCGGCTATTTAACAATTATTCACCAAAGTGAATAATTGCCGCTTCGGCGAGGTAAATATCCACCACTGTTTATCGACACTGAGGTGAATAATTGTTATAGTGGGTACCACACAGGTCAATTATAGCCAGCTCCTCCTGTCCAATGGACAAAAAATCGCGTGAGGTGATCGCTGCTTCGCTCGGAGGTGAATAGCAAAGGATATTCTATCTCCAGTAGCCAATCAGAGCGTCCGAAAAATACATTCACTGGTGTGATATATATAACGATTATTCACCGAAGTGGAGGTGAATAGTTTTGAGGGATATCCACCACTATTCACCGACACAGAGGTGAATAACTGATTTAGTCTATACCACATGCACATGTAGGTGAATAGCCAGCACCAAATAGTTATTTTATTTTCTGTCAAATTGACAAAAACTCGCGCAAGGTGATCGCTTCTTCGCTCCGAGATGAATATGAAATCATATTCATGATCACTGTTTGAGTAGCCAATCAGAGCTCACTGCTGTGGTATATACTAATTCAGCAATATAACACGCTTTCCATTGTCTTTTTTCTCTTATATAAACACTTGAAAAACTTGAAAATCACGAGCCGCTAGGCGATCACCTCGAGTTGACGAAACATACAAGAGCTACAGTCTTGTACAGAAACTGATGCTAAAAGTCCATCCAACGCTGTCCCTATCGACTACGTTTAGTTAATTGAGGAATTTACGGTTCAGTATGACTCTCTACATGTGCCGTCGAGGATGAGAAGGCCAAGGCCATCTGATCAACGTTCAAGTTCCTGATGAAAACAACCTGCCGAGGCATGACACACGCCGAATCGACGAAGAACTATTCTAGTCCTTAGAAGACAGAATGTACAAAACAACTGATGAAACGAGTGAGGGCTTCCATGCTTTTTAGCGCTACATGCCAAAGAGAAATCCAAAATAATATCCTTTCTTGCAACACGTCTTGATCTCCCGAAAAACTTAGTTTGGTACGAAAACCGGCGCTCGCTTGATCCACGCCATGAATTACGCGAAGTCCATGAGGCAAAATGAACTGTTGAACATTACGTGCTGCCGTGTATTGTCAATTCAGTTTTAGTATTAGTCCATAGAGCTACTTTTTCTTCATCATTCTGTGTCATTTTGAGCTCCAATTACGAGCCAGGCTTTTCATAGCCAGCGAACTGTTTTCAATCTCGCTGAATCGGATTGACAAAAGTGACTGATTTAGCCATGTGATAAGTTCATGACGTACGACTGCGCGAGTTAGGAGAATTTATGTTTTGATGATCATAATAAACGCGCGATTTTCCTTTGTTGTACTTATTTTATAAAGGAAATAGAAAACATTTTCCCCGTGTTTATATATAGTTATAGAAAAACTTGTGGAAATTTGGAAGAACTCGAAATAGCTGTGGAAAAAAACTCTACAGCCATTTCTCATTCTCCCAAACTCCAACTTATGTTTCTATAACTCTATACAAACACGTGAAATGTTTTCTATTTCTTAAATAGATATCTAATTAGATTGTTCCCTTCTCTCCTCTCCAAGGTGCTTGATATTCAATAGTAGGTCAATATCGGATTGATTTAGAAGAAACTTGAATACTTGAAAATTATCATGCAGATATTTACTGGTGATTTCATGGTTTCCTATGGAATACGGGCGAAAATTTCACGAGAAATTTGTGTTATATATTTGGTGTAAAACGCGCCTTTAGGCGAATTGTTATTGGCTGATAAAGAAAGGGCGCGAAATTTCCTGCATTTTGATTGGCCTAAACTATCGATTGAAATACCGCTCTGTATTTCATAGAAAAATCTTCAAATACCGTCCTTTATTCTATAAACTATAGTGTTTATAGAACAATCTGATTACACGTAAAAATACGATAATTTTACGTGTGTGGATATCACCTTTCAGCCAATCAGCGATTTCCACGTCACGCGCTTACTCTTGTTTCGAACGACCGGGCCCAGGTACAAGTATTGTTTATAAAATAAATAAAACATTACATGAACGCTGCGCTCACTCGTAAGATATCGAATTGAGCTCTCGAAGATAAATTCCATATCTCCGCGCGCCCATGTATTATTCTCTATATATTGCATAGTAAACCTGAACTCTGATTGGCTGAAATATGATATTTATAGGATAATAATAATAATAGATGTTCGTGATTTGAAATTCAAAACAAAATATCTGATAAATATCTGATATTCAATAGTTGGTCGATATCGGATAGTAGATGCTTGTGATTTGATTTTAGAGAAAAGTAAAATATCTGATAAACATATGATATTCCATACCGCGCCTGAATGACATCCACGATAATCCTTTTCAACTTGCGCTAGGATTCTGCACTCACAATAAGAACAAAATATTGCATGTTTCTTATAAGCCGATCATCGTTCATCAGTTATCCGAGTGAATGACATACCTTTGGCTGTCATTGTAGAATGATCATATTCAGGTAGACCACTTGCACGGTTCTGGGTATTGATAGGAATAATTGGTTTCCAGACTAACGTACTATTTTCTTCGGTCTTAAACCCACAAAGTCCATTTTCAAAGCCACAGAACCCTGTTGATTAAAGTGAGAATAAATAGGGGTCAACAAGTTAAGATATTTCTTCCATTTCCACTATTTATAAACAACATAAAACACTGAAAAACTCGAACCATTAATTTCACAGAATTTGAAGAGTTATGTAAAAAGTCTGTAAAATGTTTGGAAAATGTTAATTTTATAAGAGTATATCTCACGAGGTTACCATCTATATTTAAGGTGGTTTAACATATATCTTAAGAGTATATCTCACGAGGTTACCATCTATATTTAAGTTGGTTTAACATATATGTTAAGAGTATATCTCACGAGGTTACCATCTATATTTAAGGTGGTTTAACATATATGTTAAGAGTATATCTCACGAGGTTACCATCTATATTTAAGGTGGTTTAGCATATATGTTAAGAGTATATCGCACGAGGTTACCATCTATATTTAAGGTGGTTTAACATATATCTTAAGAGTATATCTCACGAGGTCACCATCTATATTTAAGTTGGTTTAACATATATGTTAAGAGTATATCTCACGAGGTTACCATCTATATTTAAGGTGGTTTAACATATATGTTAAGAGTATATCTCACGAGGTTACCATCTATATTTAAGGTGGTTTAACATACATGTTAAGAGTATATCTCACGAGGTTACCATCTAGCCGGTATATTTAAGGTGGTTTAACATATATGTTAAGAGTATATCTCACGAGGTTTCCATCTATATTTAAGGTTGGTTAACATATATGTTAAGAGTATATCTCACGAGGTTTCCATCTATATTTAAGGTGGTTTAACATACATTTATGGTTGGTTAACAGTATCTTCCACGCGTCTACACTGATGTTGGGTTAACAGTATGTAAATAATTTGTTAAAGGTTCAGACCCCGCTCGGCCGTTGCACTTTCTCTACGCAAAGGGTCTGTTACAGTACAATCCTGCAAGGTATGCTGGGTCCAGAAAATCCTGGACCCAGCAGGCATTGCGAGGCAAACACAGGCAGACTGATAAGTTAAAAGGGCATGAAAGGATTCAACATGATTCGAATGAGAAAATTCCGGAGTCGGTTCTCGGTAGATTTTAAGCAAGGCAGTAGGCCACTGAAATAAGTTGATTGAACGATTGACAGAATGCAGCAAACGTAAAAAAACAGGCGGTATTAAAAGCGACCCCGAAACGGTAACTCGGCAACATAAATTTTACCGCTGGCCAGTTATCCTAAATGAACCCGTTTCTACAAGAGGTCATCGGCTAACGCTGTTGCCACCCAATTCAGATGACGTGATGTAAACAGATGCTACTCTGGGAAATTATTCCTTTTTCATTCTAATCATAATACAGTCATGCCTATCTGAATAAAATTAATTTTCAAAGAGTCAATTCTCCAGAGTATAATGTGTATTTACATCTCATGATCCGAATTGGGTGGCAACAGAGTTAGCCGATTACCTCTATTCTGGTATCAGTCTAATAAAAAAAACAGTGAATCCAATAAGATCGAGTAGATTTATTATTCGAGCCGTTAACTTACGGTATAAATGTATGTAAGCTAAGGCAAGAGAATCGCCAACAAAGTTTGTACCGTGTATACGAGAAATTTGACTGAGTATTAAACTTTTATCCAACTATACTATTGATAATACCTCAGTTTACTGCGACCTAGGCTTCGAATAGGCTCGGTTACAGCCGTTGGGGTGTCGTTTCTCCTAAGCCTCCCTCCACTAACGGCTGGGCGCGTGGTCAACATACCGTGCCTGTGACGTCATCTGATAAAAAAATATTTGCGTGTTTTGACAAGCAGAGCTGTTTACCCTTTCATGAGCGTTGGTTCGATTCCGCGTGAACTTTCAAAACACATTGGAATTCTTTAAACTAAAACTCCAAGTGTGAACTTAATTCTCAAGAACAAACGCAATTTAAAATCATTGAGAAACCTGGATACTTTAATGGTTACTCTTTAATATTTAAGTGCCGATCAACTGACACTCACAACAGAAATTAAAAGCCGAAATTTACGACGTATAAAAATCGTAGGACTAGTGTCCCCAATTAGCTGCAATTGACACTTAAATAAAGTCACTTTGCTTACTTTAATACTTTACGTCGCGTCGAGGATAAACAACCCGATTCAACTTACGGTAAGCTTACATCAAAATCTGATTCAGTTTTCTAACCTATAGCAATCAAAACCACTGCTAAATATGTCAATTCCTGAGGAATGTCTTGTTATAATGTGTAATATCATTCGCACATGTCAGTCGTATCCTAATTAAAAAGATCGGCATGTAGGCCTTAGGCTTTGTTCGCCCTATAAAAGGAATGGTTCGGACCCAATTGCAATCATCGCAAGTTATTAGGAACTTGCCATCGTTCGTTTCCGTATTTATGTTTCACTTCCTCATTTTTCACAGACATTTCCGGCCTTAGCAATAGTCGACGAATTGTTCAAGCAAGCAACCGTGAACGACAATCTACGTTCTACCAGTCTTTTCTTCTTTATAGTTGCAAATAATGTCCACGGTATCAGAACACTCTGGTATCGGAATATATGAAAATGTTTTGGTCATTATTCACCGATTACTTCCAGTCAAGCCCCTATTATCGCGACGAGCCGCCGTAAAAATGCAGTTGATTTCTTTTTCGTAGGCACTGCATTTTTCTTCGCTACTTTCTTGTGAAAGTGGCTCAAAACCAAACTCTTCGAAGTCTCCTCTCACGTCTAGCTGCTTACTTGTAGGTACATTCTGGCTCCCCTCGTTATCAACAAGGTCTTTTCGAGCTCTTTCCAAACTTTCTTTATCGAAATCCGAAAGAAAATTAGTTTGCACTTGACACCCGAATGTTCCCTCGTCCTGCGACCCTCCGCAGCTAGAATGGCTTTCTCGGTTTTATCGCTCTTTTTCGGTATTTATATCAAGTAAACTTGAAGCATGGAAAGTAATGTAACCCGGGTTGAAGTAACAACTTCATTGAATAACTTTTACAAAATATTTTTCACTAACCAGAAGTAAGTATTTTTCCCGCCATTTGCATGCACGCGCGCCGACCTTTCATAGTTATGTCGCTGCTTAGCGTCGAAATTGGTAAACGCAACATTACTCGTTAACGAAACATTGTAGTCATCTTTTCTAAGCTGATTTAAGTAAAAGGCTTCAACATTAACTAAACATATCCACTCATCATCCTAGCTGTTTCAAACTCGGAGCCGCGTTTCGTATTCTAAGTGACGTGACAGATAACGTGACACGTTTTACTACACACCGAACCACTTGATGTAGTCAAGAATGGCGATACCTATTATCGTGAGAAACTTGGCGTACATACCATCCTGAAATAAGGAAAACAGTTTTTACCCAAAATTTGACCCCTGAACCAGGCCTTAACATGCTTGAGGAGCTGATAAGCTAATCAGAGTAACGATACTCCATAATAATAATAATAATGTTTAATTCTTATATAGCGCAATTCTCCTAAGAAAGCCCGAATGCGCTTTACAATGTTACAATTCAAAAATACGCAATAAAACTAGTTACAATTCAAATATAATGAAACGAAAAACATGTATATGAATATAAATAAATGTGAATATAGATAATGAACTATGTAAACTATGATTAAAAATTGAAGTAAATTTAAAAATTGAAGTAGAAGTAGAGTGCAAACAATAAAAGCGTGCGAAAACACCAACCAAACAGCACAAAACAGCACCAATTAAACAAGAAAAGGGAAGGATGTTGGCACTATTCAGTACTATTCAGCTAAAACAGCCGCCACATGCCTCTACCGTCCGCACTCTAAGAAAGCAAAAGTAAATAGTTATCAATAAAATTATAAAAAAAGCCTTCCTAAAAAGATGGGTATTGAGCCTGGACTTAAAGATACTGACAGACGGACTGATCTTAATATCAAGGGGAAGTTCATTCCACAATTTTGGTCCAAATACAGAAAAAGCTCTATTACCACAAGATTTAAGATTATATGAAGGCTGGTGAAAAAGAAGTTGATTAGATGACCTTAGACTACGCACCGAAGCATATTGGACAAGTAACTCGCTTAGATACTATGGTGCAGTATTGTTCATAATTTTAAAACAATAGAGCACGATTTTGTAATTGATGCGCTGCTCCACCAGGAGCTAATGTAGCTCCGAGCAAAGGCGTTACATGCTCAGCCTTGCGCGATAGCGTTATGAGTCTCGCAGCCGTATTAAGTACATATTGTAGCATTTGTAATAAATAGGACGGGAGTCCATAGAGAAGCGCGTTATATCCATCAATTTTCGAAACAACAAATGCATTAACTAACGTTTTGGTCGATTCTACACTAAGGAACTTCCTAACCTGAGAGATGTTTCTAATATGATAGAATGCAGATTTACAAAGCTCGTTAATGTGCTAATCAAAGTTCATGTTATCGTTAAAGACGACACCAATGTTCCGAGCAGAGCAAGTGGGCATGGTAGGGACATCGCCAACACGATGCAAGAGACTCCAACAGAGGCTGAGGTCGATGCTTAGCGTGAAGGACCATAGGCCTGATCATATCGTGGTTGTGCTAATGCAGAATGGAATTGTGATGAACATACATTTATTCGGCACGCCTATCCGTACGTTACTCAACGAATGCAATGAATAAGCTCTGAGACCATACAGGACGAGGCCGCTGGAGTTGCAACACTTGGAACTATACTCCTCCATGCAATCACGCCAGTGCATAACATGGAAAATCATATCGAGCGAACATCAATACATATGTAGTCCTCAGCGATGCACTGAAAAGAATGAAGGAAGAGTATAGCCCCGAAGCGAAGCAACTCCGAAATACCCCGTCAAAGGACCGACTAATGAAGGTATTAGATAACCCATTGGAGAAACTTCGCACCGGGAAACCATACTGAAAATATATATGCATGAAAAAATGTAAAAACAAAATTGTACTATGTAGTGCAAAAACTAAAAACAGGGTAGTGTGATGTAATGGCCCAGAATACTCCATAATGAAAAACATTATCATGTACATAGCGACAACAACACCGTTCTTCGCTCCTTGTACGGCTAGCGAAGCACATGTGCCAAACGAGAATCGTAAACCAACGTGTTAATTAAACTTAATGCTCATGGTTACTTATGCAGTTAACTCAGTTGTGATACAGACGCTTTCCCTACTAAGCGAGACACGCTGACTCGCTCCCCGTAGCTGAAGAGCGAGGCACAATCGACTCCTAGCTATACAATACAACGGAGGCCCAAATGGGCGTGAACTAGGTATGGCAGCAGAGAATAGGATACACTTGTATGGCGTAATATACCGTTCAAAATTATGTTCTAGGAACGTAGTACATATTTTAAGAACATTCTTAGGGCGCCATAGGCATATGTTCTACCCTAAATAAGAGGACAACCCTGTTGCTCTCAGAACAAAGAAAAATCTGATAGCGAGTTAAATAAGCGAGGACAACTCTATCGCTCTCTGAACAAAACCTGAAATGAATATAATGAGCGGGGTCGCCCCAGTCGTTACATAGCATTTCTAAAACCAATAAACTGAGCGAGGTCACTCCAGGTGCTCCGTGCACGAAAATTCTAAGCGAATTAACTGAGCGACATCACCTCTGTCGCTCTACACAACAATTCTAAGCGAATTAACTGAGCAAGATCACCTTTATCGCGCTACACAAAAATTCTAAGCGAAGTAACTGAACGAGATCACCACTATCGTTCTACACAAACATTCTAAGCAAATTAACTGATCGAGATCACCTATCGCTCGACACAAAAATTATAAGCGAATTAACGGAGCGAGATCGCCGCTGTCGCTCGACACAAAAATTATAAGCGAATTAACGGAACGAGATACAGACATTCGCGTTCCCTACATCAATTTAGCCACACACACTAGGCGGCTCCCCGTAGCTGAAAAGCGAGAACCCCCTCTAGCTAAACAGGGAAATACATTCGCTTACCGAGACCGATACTCACCCTAGGTTTTAACAGCGAGACACACTCGCTCGCGAGACCAATACTCGCCCTAGGTTAAACAGCAATACGTGCACTGCTGTCTCGCATACGAGACCGAGACTCGCTCACTAGTCTAAATAGTGAGACACACTCACCAGCGAGACCGAGCCTCGCTCCCTAGTCTAAATTAGTGACACACTCGCCAGCGAGACCGAGACTCGCTCCCTAGTCTAAATGGCGAGACACACTCGCCAGCGAGACCGAGACTCGCTCCCTACTCTAAATGGCGAGACATACTCGCCAGCGAGACCCGCTCCGTAGTCTAAATGGCGACACACACTCGCCAGCGAGACCGAGACTCGCTCCCTACTCTAAATGGCGAGACATACTCGCCAGCGAGACCCGCTCCGTAGTCTAAATGGCGACACACCCGCCAGCGAGACCAAGACTCGCTCCCTAGTCTAAATGGCGATACACACTCGCCGGCGAGACCGAGACTCGCTCACTATAGTCTAAATGGCGCCACATCCTAGCCAGCGAGTCCGAGAATCGCTCTCTAGTCTAAATGTCGTTATTTCATACTTGACACGGTTTTCTTTGTTCTTCATGAGGCTTTATTTTCCATACATACCTCATTATAAATGCAAGGGATGTATGAGAAAAGTTCCCGGGTTGTATCCAGATACATCCCGGGAACTTTTCTCACACACCCTTGCATTTATAACGAGCAATTCAATACAATTCAACGATATTTTGTTGTTTCTAGCTTATTATTTTCTCCAAGGAATTCATTCACCTTGGCTTCAGCCAAACTTACTAAATATCTCTATAATGATTTAGAACCTTTTTCGCCCAAAATCTACCTAAAAAGAGCTACATCAATGAAAATTTTGCGAAAACCTCGTCAAGTGTGAAATAAGACACTTACACTCGTTCTCAATAACACGTGCAGGTTCGAAATTGAATTTCCAACGGAAAACGTCAATTTGGTGGATGTCACTCAACTATATTTCTATGGCAACACTGATCTGCATGCTAAATAAAACGTCGCCATACAACTCCCAGATGTGGAGGAAACATAAATAGTGTAGGAGGTCAACGCAATCGTAAGTAATTTGAGGCGACATAGGTAGAGATATGGCGGATACTAAGCCGAAAAACGATTGTTATTTGCTTGAATTCCTCACCGAAATGTCAGTCGAGAGTGGAGCCGCATTGCCGATAATCCATGTCCTGAGAGTTTCAAAACAATTATTTGCCCTGTCGAATGTTGTATCCATGCCTGGAGCTCGTCGAGGTAGAGCTCGAGGGTATTGCTCGATAAAACCTCTTATAAGGAGCATATCTGCAACTGGATGAATAAAAATAACTATAATTATTTTTCCAAGACCTTTGAAGCTATATAAACAATCAGATTTCTTATACACAAACCGCTCGCTCACACATAAAGTTTATGCGATTTCCCTATTTTGATCTTATACACAAACCGCTCGCTCATGATCACACATAAAGTTTATGCGATTTCCCTATTTTAATCTTATACACAAACCGCTCGCTCACACATAAAGTTTTTGCGATTTCCCTATTTTGATCTTATACACAAACCGCTCGCTCACACATAAAGTTTATGCGATTTCCCTATTTTGATCTTATACACAAACCGCTCGCTCACACATAAAGTTTATGCGATTTCCCTATTTTGATCTTATACACAAACCGCTCGCTCACACAAAGTTTATGTGATTTCCCTATTTTGATCTTATACACAAACCGCTCGCTCACACATAAAGTTTATGTGATTTCCCTATTTTGCAAACCCTTGGCTCTAAGCATGATTACTCTCCATATATAAAGCGACTTTGGGAAAGAGTTTGCCATGTTTATAAAATGCTAGTTTCCCGAATTTACTCACAACGGTTCACTTCAAACTCCATGGAAACCGTTTGATTGACATCCACCAGAAACGACTTCGAAGTCAGGAGTTTCGTTTCGAACCTGCACGTGTTATTGAGAACGAGTGTAAATACCTCGAACGTCGGCAATTTCTCGGTATTTAACTCTTCCTTATTTCATACTTGACACGGTTTTCTTTGTTATTCATAAGGCTTTATTTTCCATACATACCCTCATACAATTCAATTGAATTGCTCATTATAAATGCAAGGGATGTATGAGAAAAGTTCCCGGGTTGTATCCAGATACAGCCCGGGAACTTTTCTCATACATCCCTTGCATTTATAATGAGCAATTCAATACAATTCAACGATATTTTGTTGTTTCTAGCTTATTATTTTCTCCAAGGAATTCATTCACCTTGGCTTCAGCCAAACTTACTAAATATCCCTATAACTAGAGTAACTATCAGTTAGGAAGTGCGTTCATTCAGCTTTTAGAAAATGTATTTGTTTGGTGAAACCAAGGAAAGTACCGAGAAATATACCTCTTGTTATTTACCGTTTGACATCATACCCTTTTGTCTGATTGCGTCTAGAGGAAATGGACTAGTAAACACAAATGAATAATGAATATATTTATTCTCATTGTTTACAATTATCGTATGAATATCAATTCAACTGGTTACCCTTGTGCTAGACTTATCTGCTATATGTACACATGCAATTCTTACTTGGAAGATTTGCCTCTGGCTCCCTGGGTATAAAACTATATAGTAACGTAACTAATATATTTTAACTGTTTTTTAACGGTAATGGTATAAGATTTGATGTGTAATATTGTGACATGCATTAATGTGTAGCAATGTTTTCATTTAAATGGTCTACTACGGGCATATAGCATCATAACCATGTTTAAGTTTACTTTCTTCACTATTTTGTAAAAGTCATTGCATAAAGTTTTTAAGTAAATTCGGACCATGCAGTTATCGAAATATCGTGAGCCGTAAAATAAACAAAACGGCTGCTCGCTTAGTTCCCAGACCGGTGGTACGTGGCCCGCTTTAAAGCTTGACTCACTCGCTGAGCGCAAAGCTAAGCATAACACTAAATAAACTTTTGCTTCAGTGTAGTTTCACGTTTACGGCAGACCTTGTTTTGTTACTAGTATTAAAAGGTTTCGGCAAAAATCATTGTAGATGTTTGCGTATTAAAATCTCAACTCTTCTTGTAGGCGTGAACGGGTCAGTCTGATTTTTTTACGGAACATCAACAGAGTTTTGAAGGAACGTTTGTCATCAGTTTGAAAGACGTGCAAAAACTTCTATACTCTTACCAGAAAACTTCTACTGGGAAAGTGCAATTCCTTTTGAATTAAAAGAGCTTTAATGCATCGGATCCGATCAGTCAGTTCGCGATGCCTCCCCAGCCGCAAGAATATTGACGCGAGAAGAGACGATCTGTGGTTAAGTTTAGAATTTGATCAGTCACCACGCTTTGATGAGCAACACTTATGAATTTCTTCAGCACTTTTGCACTGTTCAAACCACGAGGCGAACCGTATATCGTACTGCATCATGGCCATGCTGAGTTAATTTATGCGCAAAGGTACAAACCCACGTTTTTCGTGTTTGGATTGCGCCTATGGACCACAGGTAGCCCGCGTTAAGATTAGTATGCGTTCTCGCTCTCGCTCGAACGCAATGATTTAGAAGCTTTTCTCCGTCTTTGTACTTGCCCAAAATCTACCTAAAAAGAGCTACATCAATGAAAAGTTTGCGAAAACCTTGTCAAGTATGAAATAAGTCAGTTAAATACCTCGAACCTCGGCTTTTATCGGCCCCTCGGGATGTATCTGGCTAAAAGCCTCGGTTCTCGGTATTTAACTCTTCCATACACACTCGCCAGCGAGACCGAGACTTGATCCCTATAGTCTAAATGGGGACACTCGCCAGCGAGACCGAGACTCTCTCCCTAGTCTAAATAGCGAGACACACTCGTTCCCTAGCTCAATAGCGAAACACGCAGCGCAGAACAGAATGTTGAGCAATAAGCGTAGCAGCGGACTTGCGTGTCTAGTTGGCAAGACTAAAGAAGACTTATTGAATAAGGCGAGGCTGTTTGTATACGGAAAACGTCATCGGGTTGCGTAACACATTCCTACGGACCGAATTCCGCATGCCCAGGTTATGTAATAAGTATTAATATGGCCATTGTATGCGGAGCTCCCGGTGAGAATAGCCGGGCTACCTGGTCTTGCATAGGTAAAGTTATATGAGATATGACTGAACATTACGAGCTTCGTGACCTTTGAGCTGACGGTTTCCCAAGTGACTTTCCAGAACCGGTGCGTTTACTGAAAAAGTGTCTTCACCCTAAAACTCAAACTAACTCTCTTACTGGTTCTTTGTCTGAATCCTTGAATTCTTCGAAACCAAACCTTTCCAGAGCAAAGTTAGACGCATTTTGGAACAACAATCGAAAGCCTTTGGTCCGGCTTTCAAAAATTTACAATGTAAATTATGCAAATACATTCAGCGACAGGAATTTAGTGGCAAGTTTTTGATTGGCTAAAACCAACAATGTCTCAGCTCGCGCTCCCAGCCGTGAGTGGGGAGAGGATCTCGGGATCACCGAGAAACCCCCACGGCTGGAAAAAACGAGCCTAGGTTTCGAAGTCATGTTCAATCTTTCTTGGAATAACCATGTAGATAAGATACATTTAAAAGCCAATCGCTCTATCGGTTGCATGAAGCGCTCTTGTATTTTCCGAACTAATACCTCGCAAAAAAGCTTCTCTATTCTTCGCTGGTCCGCAGTAGATTGGAAACGGGAGTGCCACTCTGGTCTGCCGCCTCCAAGCGATCCTTGGTAAAACTCGAGAGAGTCCAGCGGCGCGCTACCAGATTTATAACTTTATCTGATGCTGACTACAAATCCAGACTCTTAATTTATGAATATTTTCCGAACCTACTAATTAAAGTGCATAAAACCGTGTATGCGTTTGCCATTACGACAAAAATTGAAGCTTTCCGACGGAACAAGTGAAGTCGGAAAGCCTATTCATAACGGCTTAAGAGCATGAGTATCGTAGGTGTCGGGTTTTTGTTTATTCTTTGCATGTCATTTGTGCTTAGAGGCCAGCATGCAACGGTGTATGTACATAACGGGTTACTGAGAAATCTACTCATCTCGCCGTTGTGCAGCAGTCTGAGTACAAATTTCCGAGGATGACTAGTGAGTACTGTGTGTAAGTCTATTAAGTTTACCATTCAAATAGTTCCTCTACTACCACTCAACTAATATAAAAAAACTTTCTGACCATCTCAGGCTCTGTGAGAATCACAAAAAATATATCCCAAGTGAAATTCATATGAAAATACAGTACAGTATAAGAACCTATTTTAAGAACCTTGGTAGCCTAAATTTGCTTTAAGTACCATTTATATAAGAACCTGTTTAGGCTAAATTGAAAAATTAAGGTTCTTATACGCGGGTTTTTACTGTATACCAGGTTACACTTCACGTGTAATCATAGCTTACACTTCATTTGTGTCACAATGACTAACACTTCACATGTGTCATAATGACTTACACTTCATGTGTTATTACAACTTACGCTTCACGTGTGTCACATCATTTACACTTCACGTGTCGTAACCGGTTATACTTCACGAGTGTCACAATGACCTACACTTCACGTGTGTCAATTACCTACACTTGATGAGTTACAGTCCATGTGTTAGTTTTACACTTAGTTTTTTTTAAACAGAATATAATAAGGTGTTGTGCTCCGCCCGATACGAAAACCCAGAGATAAAACCTTCTTTAGGAAAAAAACCTCTGGGAAACGTATTCCCCGATCGAATGCAGTAGCACATGGTCTCGGGGATTAAGACCTTAAACTAATTCCTTAGTAAATAATACAATTGGATAAAATTTGCACTCAGACTGCCGCACAACGGCGAGATGATTAGATCTCTCAGTAACCCGTTATATACATACACCGTTGCATGCTGGCCTCTAAGCACAAATGACATGCCAAGAATAAACAAAAACCCGATACCTACGATATTCATGCTCTTAAGCCGTTATGAATAGGCTTTCCGACTTCACTTGTTCCGTCGGAAAGCTTCAATTCATAACTCTTTACCGCATAGAGAACAATACAACTGTATGGAGTGTGTTATTGTACTGTCGCCGTGGCGTGCAACGACAGTACAACGAGATCTATATAAAGAAATGGATTGACAGTGGCAATGGCAAACACGCTCTTGCGATGCAAGTTACTCTGTCAAAAAACTTGACATGTGTAAACGCGTTTGTACATCAGTTTCTATATAATGAGATTTGGAACTTGGACAAGACCAACCAACATGTGTATCTATTTCATCGTCGGTAACTTTCTTTGAATTGACTAAGCAGTTAACTGCACCTTTCTTAAGACAATGAGTACCGTATATCTTGGGATCTAAATTACAACTTGTAAATACTGATGTCATAATTTCACGTACCCTAGTATAAGATATAGCTTCTCTTTGCGGAATATTCTTAGAAGTTAAACGACATAAAAGTGGCTGATTGTCTTCCTCTGGAATCATAGCTAATAACTTCTTGGTAATAGCTACCGGAAATGAAATTTGGTTGGAAGCTTTAGCTAAAAATACTTCGTGACCAACTTTATATTGGTCGTTCTTTCTTTTGTCAATGAATATAGAAATATGGTCTTCTGATATGGTAATATGTTTACGAAGAATATGTGTTAGCTCATTTCACCTAAGCCGACCACAAATATAAAACAAATTTATACTTGGTCAAAACATAGTTAATAGAGTGGTCAAAACATGATGAATGAATTCTTTGTCAATGGGCTTCTTTCCATTTTTGGTGCTCCTAGAAGTCTTTTACAAGCTTCTACAGTTTGTTTAACGAAACTATGGTCTGTATAGGAGAAGGAACCCCAGCTAGCTCATGAGCCCATCTAATACCATATAACGCTGCCGTAATTGGTGCTGGTGAATTACAAGAACTTATTTTATCTTCAAGATAAATAGAAACGTATAAAGGACAAACCGGAAATACCAAATGCGTCCAGTTCCCACCGTTTCCACTTCTTCCATTCGTTTTCGTACTTGACTGTTGTAGAAATTGCTTTAGCATTTAAAGTGCAACTAACCCCATTTTTGATATTTTTCATCAAAAAATTAGGAAACAATTTAAGACTAATGGAGAAAAAAAAATTGAAATCGGTGTAATTCCTAATTTTTAAATCGTGTTTGAATTCCCGGTAAACATGTTTCACGTCCGCGCATTCAGAAATTTTAGGGGACTGGGTCGAGTGACGTAAGATGAAGAACCTTCGGCAAGTCCGGCTTAGACTTTAAGTTGTTTTCACCACGCTTGTCTGACAACATCCACGAAATCGTTTGAAGAAAGTAGTTTTGAAAGAAAATTAGCATGTCCTCGATCAGTTTAAGTTAGTCTGGCTCAGAATTTGAAGAATTGGTCTATGAGTCGGAGGACTCGGCGATGGAAAACTTCATCGAAGTGGAAGATCAACGAAAATGAACTTGAAAACAAAACAGCTTACGACGAAGAGCCACTTGCTGATGCAGAAAGGTTAGCTCAGTACGAGAAAGAACTGGAGGAAACGAAAAAGCTTGAAAAAAGCCTAAGCAACAGATTGAACGGCACTCCGTGAATGCACGGTAAGCTAGCCATGTACATGTCTGCGTATTTACATCGTTTTAGTACATATTCACAGGAGACAGGAAACCCAAGCTCTGTTTGAGTTATAAATTATAAGGGTTTGTATGAGAGTTTAAACGAGTATTTGGTTGTATCCGTTAGGACAGAAATACTGAAATAAAATCAATGAAAACCTGAAGTCTTTATCTGTTCTTGGGCTCATTGGGCTCTGTATGCAATTCAGCGAGTTCTGACGGTTGAAATTTTACCGAACATCACGCTCGAATTTTCATCCAAAATCAATGCCGACCGCAACTAAACCTCAAATAACAACACAACAGTATCTATTTCAAGAGCCTCGTGCCAATGAATTGAAATAATCCTCATTTATCAAGCCTAAATCGAACAATTTCAAACAAACTTGCCCATAATTGGGATTTGTGACTGGGAAAAGTTGGCTTGAGAGTCAATACACAACAATGTTTTTAGTGTAGAAGGCGGCTCTAATAGCTTAAAGTAGAGGAAAAGATTAAATAAAACTGAGAAAGTAGAAAAAGAATAGTAATAAAGAAAATTTAGTTACTGGTGTGGACTCGAACCTCCGGTCGTTGGATCAAAAGCGCGCAATCTTAACCGCTTTACCATAGAACCGACTCACTTAATTACCAGGTTTAAAATAAGGCATATATGTATACGTTCTGATCCCGTGAACCCCGAAACTGTTTGAAATTATGTTCGATTTTGGCTCGAGAAATGGGGATTATTTCAATTAAATGGCACGAAGCTCTTGAAGTAGATACTGTTGTGCTATTATTTGAGGGGCTGAATGGGGGGGGGGGGGGGGGGGGGGGGGTACCAATATCAGTTGACAGCTAAATTTTTAGCTATTTATCAGTTATCAGTTAAATTTTGCTGTTATCAGTTAAGTTATATAAAAAGACTACCCTAACCTGATTTGAATACATATTTGCTGGTATGAAATGAATAATAACCGCTAATTCAACATCAAACACTACATTTTGTCTATTCAATAGATTTTTCTAGTATCAGATAACTCTGATGTGTCATGTTTAATATTTGACTATTATCAACTGGATCAAATCTGTCGAAAACCATCCGAAAAGCCAATAATAGCATGTGACGTTACGTCATTTTAATAAAAAATAATGAAATATCAGGTAACAGCTATCTCACAAATATCAGCTAACAGCTAAAAAAAGGTAAAATTCTCAGTTAACAGTAATATTTTTGGCCATTTCTCAGTTATCAGTTAACCCCATTCAGCCCCTCTTATTTGAGGTTAATAGTTGCGGTCGGCATTGATTTTGGATGAAAATTCGAGCGTGATGTTTGGTAAAATTTCAACCGGCAGAACTCGCTGAATTGCATACAGAGCCCAATGAGCCCAAGAACAGATAAAGACTTAAGGTTTTCATTGATTTCATTTCAGTATTTCTGTCCTAACGGATACAACCAAATACTCGTTAAAAATCCCATACAAACCCTTATAATTTAAAACTCAAACAGAGATTGGGTTTGGTCACACTTTCACTAGTACTCTGGCAGTGGCTGTGTCAGTGTCTGACTGTGTTGGGGTTGCAAATCGTCCTCATTGTTGTAATTTCTTTCATTCTTGGAATCGCCGATTTCAAAATCTAGGGTTTAAGCTTTTATATATTGGGAAAAAACAAAAACCACTAACAAAAATACTTTTTAACACCTTTTGCTTCGCCCCGTCTGTGACTTTTGTTCTGGAACTCCAACAGCGTGGATGGCTGAGAAGGCTGACACTCCAAAGTCATCTCTATTTAGCCAACGAACCATTGGCTTTTTTCATCCAACACAGAGGATAATTTTATTTCACAATCCTCTGCTATGAAGTGTTTGGAGCAGATTAATGAGCGTTTTGTTGGCTCCCATTTCGCACGCTTAGACTTTACAAAGTCGACCCACCTCTCAGTCTGTCTTCTCTTTCTCGCTTGTGGCCGATGATCTTCCCAAAATGGAATATAACGAAGGCCAATGCCTTCTTTTGTATTTACAATGTTGCTACATTGTACAACCTGCTAAAACACATCTGCTCGGCATCTTAAAATAGTTTTTTTAATTATATAACAACTTAGATCGCTCCGCTCTTATATAATTTACAAGTATATCTGAAACCCCGAATTCGCGGGTTCTTCATATTACGTCACTAGACCCATTCTCCCATTTATATGTGGCTCCGTCCCGAAACATGCCAGGCTGCTAATTCGCTCAACTTTGCCAACTTCACGAGGTTGTAAAAAAAATAAGTATTTGTTCAAATTCAATTTTGTTTTCGGAAAAGTACTCAGAATAACATAAGGAATTTGGATGAAAAATATCAAAAATGGGGTTAGTTGCACTTTAAATGTAGAAGAGGCAAATGTGAAGCAAGGCGTTTTATAAATAAAATAATTAATAATAAATAAATGGTTTATTTTACGTCGAAGATACGGGGCGGCCTTCACCTCCTCGGAACCTGGGATAGTACTGGCTATCTAAACAATGCCTAACCCTGAAACAATACAAACCCTAACCCTAAAACAATGGAATTCTTTGTCAGTGCAGTCCAAATGGGGTCCAATAAAATGCAAGGTTTTGAGAGGTGAAGGCCTGCTGGGGGAAGATACAGGAAGCCGTTACCGGGTCTCCCAAGCCAGAGGCTTATGTTTAAGTATTCGAATTGGAATTTAGGTTGGTTTTAACCAAGGCGAGGTCAATTAATCTGCATCTTTCCAAATACCAAATTGAAAAACATCTACAGAAGTACGCAAAAGTAGTGTCAATACATTACTGTGACGTAATTATTAATTAACTAAGATCAACTCTTAATGCTAACATGTTGAATTTTGGAAATCCGATAAAATACCGAGCTCTTATACTTATGAGATACTCATACCTCTCCCGGTGAGAAACATCTTCTCTCTTAGCAACAACCAGAACTCTCTGATAAAAGGAGCCATGACCTGGAAAAGGCTTAAGAAAAGGCCAGGATTTGGCTGATTTCCATTCTGGAATTACAATTGTCCCAAAAGCTCGACTATAGTTTAGCATGTGCTTCAACACCGATAAGATTAAATACGGTGGAGGACAGACCCAATTATTGATTAAAGCCCAATCCTATGTAAAACAGTCTACTGCCTCTGTACCGGGGCACCAGAACTTCAAATTTAACTTCTCCAACTGAGTGTTGTGATCGTCAGCCATTCTGTCAATTCCGAATGGCCCCCATTTGTGAGACAGCATTCTGAAATAAATAGGATTCAGCTTCCAGTCATCTGGGTCGATTATTCTACTCAAATAATCAGCAATAACATTTTGATCCCTTGGAACCCACTGAGCATCGATACAAACACTGTTCTGTAAACAAAAATTACAAAAATTCGACAGCAATTGCCTGTAACCGATGTCAAGATGATTATGATGATTATGATTATCCCAATTCATCAGTTTCTACCTATGCACTTTTACCACAACTCCACTGATAAGAACCAAACTTAAAATTTTAGCCTTAATAGGTTCTTATGTGGAGGGTGCTTAAAATGAACATTTTAGCCTAATAGGTTCTTAAAACCCAGGTTCTTATACGCGGGTTTTTACTGTAGACTAGATGTAAGTCGGAACTCTTCGTGGACATGATTCTTAGTTGCTGCCGCAGGGAGCGAGCCTGAAGCGAGCGAGCAAGGCAGCAGTTCTAATCTGTAAGCGGGTCCAAATCCCGATTTCCTTTTTTTACCACAATGCATCACTTCTATTATCTTTTTTTACCACACTGCTTTGCACGGATCTGATCGTCACGTGACATTACACGAGGTGGAATCTGCATTGTTTGAGCTAACTACGTTCAACCGTTCTTTAATGCATTTCTGTGTTTGCAATCCTTGTGTTATCATGAATTTGTTGAAGTGTAGACGTGTGGGCGAACTCTTTCTAACTCGGTGTGAACTATCAGTTTCCAAAGAGCAACTGAGATCTCTCCTGTTATAAAGATGGTGAGCAGGCGTCAAGCAGCCGGTTCAAAATACAATTAGCATTTACAATTACATTCTCAATTACAGTTGATTTCCGGTATTTAAACTTCACCGGGGAGAACAGCAGTTTGTTGTGCCGGGAATCTTAAGAAAATGTCGGGAATTGGTAGGCTCTGGGAATTTACCGGGAGATCGTTGATATGTCGGAACTAAATGAAAATAAATCGGGACAACTTTTGAGATACACACAGGATAGCCCCAAAACTACATAATATATTCATCTAACAATTTGGCTTTAATGCTTTAATGCTTTAATGCTTTAATGTAGTACTCCTAAAAAACAGCTAACGCTATACTAGGAGAAAATCAAATATATAACTACATATAATTAACGATTGATAAGTTGGAATAAGAAATACTAATAAATAAATACTAACAATACTAATTAATACAATGCTAATAAAAATAACAACAATAAATTAATAATTAAACAACAATGGTAACGATAATAATAATAATAATAATAATAATGAAAAATTTGAAATAAAAAATATATATACAGTATAGTTAAGTTAAAATGACCTGATAAATGATGTGGCTGATTCCCTGAAGGCACTTAGACTACTAGTAGTGGGGTGGATAAAGGGAACACTGTTCCAAGCAACAATAGTCCTTGGGTAGAATGAGAACTTATATGTGTTGATATTAGCCTGGGATATGGTTAAAGGGTAAAGAATTGGGTAATCTAGATATATGTCGACGGTATAGAGGAGAGACCTCTGGAGGGAAATTAAGTCCCACTAGACCCTAATTTTATAGAACATAGTTAATTGTGCTAGCAGTCTTCTATGTCTCCCAACCTATGAATTGTTGGATCATTCGTGTAATATGGCTAGTTCTGGAATAGTCATTGTTAACAAATCTTGCTGCTCTATGCTGGACCATTTCAATTTTGTGGATGTTTCTTTTGGTATGTGGGTTCCATACTGTTGGAGAGTATTCAAGCTGAGGGCGCACAAGGCTGGCATTTTTATCACCCAGTAATATTTTTTCCTGCCAAAGTGCTACTGTAGGTTCTCTCCTAATAGAGGGGCTGAATGGGGGGGTACCAATATCAGTTAACAGCTAAATTTTTAGCTATTTATCAGTTATCAGTTAAATTTTGCTGTTATCAGTTAAGTTATATAAAAAGACTACCCTAACCTGATTTGAATACATGTTTGCTGGTATGAAATGAATAATAACCGCTAATTCAACATCAAACACTACATTTTGTCTATTCAATAGATTTTTCTAGTATCAGATAACTCTGATGTGTCATGTTTAATATTTGACTATTATCAACTGGATCAAATCTGTCGAAAACCATCCGAAAAGCCAATAATAGCATGTGACGTTACGTCATTTTAATAAAAAATAATGAAATATCAGGTAACAGCTATCTCACAAATATCAGCTAACAGCTAAAAAAAGGTAAAATTCTCAGTTAACAGTATTAATTTTTGGCCATTTCTCAGTTATCAGTTAACCCCATTCAGCCCCTCCTAATACACTTCCTTGACTGAGCGGAGCAGCATTCACTACCTGTTAGGTATACTAGTTATAGTACGTTTGTTGGAAAATTATGTTGTAATAAATCAGATATTGTTGCACGCCACGGCGATAGCACAATAACACACTCCATACAGTTGTATTGTTCTCTATGCGGTAAAGAGTTATGAATGAAGATTTTACATTACGATATGTGCTCGGTCTAAATGTGTCTTTAACTATTGTTCTCAAATTATTTTGTTTTTCAGGTTTTGTGGTATCAAATTGGTTGAGAGCGAAACAAACGCGCTATATAAACAAATGACTGGTGGGAATTTCAAATTCCCATAAGCAAAACAACACTTACAAAAGATCGGCATGGGAGCGAACTCAGAGACATGTGACTATCTGTTTTAACTTTCCTTTCTGTATAACAAAGAGCTTAATTGAACAACAGATTTCGGGAATTTCAATTTGCCTTCTTGGCATTATAAATGGATATAGAGCACACATTTGCCAAACGTCAGAGATCCGGGCCTCTAAAACGGCCATATGTGTGTTTAAAGTTTACCTAGAATTAGTTTATACTTCTATTAGCTAGAAGTAATCATAGATTATCAAAGTGCGTTCGACATATTTTTTGAAAGAGAAAGCACTGTGGTAACAGTCTGAAAAGCTGAAAAATTTCTGCAATGATGTGGACGGTGTATGTAATCCTGATCAAAAGTGCTTGTTTTTTAACTAATGTGAAAATTTGATGTCTTGACTTATATGTTAATATACAAGGGTATGCATCTGGGTATAAAACTGTAATTATCTTTGTGTAACATTAAATCATTGGATGCGATGCTTATGGGGCTATATGTATACTGTGTGTTTTATATGGTTGTGGCATTGATTTGAGAATTAGTAGCACATTTTGCTGTGTGGTATACAGTGTAAAGCAATAATTGAAGTTAGTGTAAAACACAAATCAACTCAGGCTATAGCTACATACATTTACATACATAAATGCATACATGAACTTTATTTGAGTGTCAATAGTATTTAGCTGTAAAGCTAATTGGGGACACTATATTGCAGGATATATAAAGGGATTAATATAAAGTACGTATAAATAAATATTACTATTCAGATGTGTATAAACTGAATTCCAGTTCCTTTAACATAAACTATATATGCATGTGTATAAAGTACAGCCCATGCAGTTCCTTCGATTCAGATCATTCACATTATGTTTCCCGGGTATTTTTCAAGTGAGAACAAGCTTAAGGTTGGCTGCAAAATATTGAGCGCCATTGTTAGTTCCAGAATAATTTATGGTCAATGTTGGCTTTGATCGCTTTGATCAGCCTTGTTTCAGGTCCGTTAGAAAGTCAGTGTAGATTAATTGAACGTCAGCAATGAAGTCAGTACTTTAAATTTCCCTCACCTTGTACTGTGTTGGTATTCCAGTTCCTTGGCATATCAAAGTGTCGGTACGGTATAGATTAACTCTCTGTCTGAATGTAGTGTTAATTTGAATCCGTTAATTTGTATAACCAATTAATGTACACAGTGTCGCAACTCACACAAGATACGGTGATTAAGGGTATCTAGAAAACTCAGACTTTGTTTCTCTTCAGCCAGGTCATCTTACTGTTTGTAGTTTCGGTATCTGTATGTACAGCGAAAAGCAGAATCCAGTACAGCGAGCAAGCCAACAGAATTCACTCGGTTGTTATGACCATTTGCAGTTTTGGTATCGGCAAACCTTCAATGCAGCGAGCAAGCCAACAGGATATTTTTTTCGATTGCACATTCACTCGGTCTCGGGTTCAGCATAAAATACAGAATTATGGCCGAGTTGAATGTTCAAGGTCCTCCAGATGTACTACACACTTTCCTCAGGCTTTGCTCAATTGTACTTGCGAACCTTTGAAACATCATTGCATTGGACTGTCGGAAAATAAGGCAAGTAACTAACCGATCCCGAAACAAAACAGAAGCCATGCTGCCAAAATGGCCGCTCGCATCGTGTACGTGTAGTTACCAGTTCCCCGGCCGAGATAATTTATTCCAAAAAGTACAAACATACAAGAGGACGGACATACACGAATCTCGATTTCTTTCGCCTGGGGAAGCACAGGTAGCCCACACAGGACCACAGGGAGTCCACTGCAAGATTAGTATGCGTTCTCCTTCGTCGAACGCAATTATATTGTATTCTAACACGGCCTCTATGGAAATCAGTATCATACTGTTAGAGATTCCGTGTATAAATAATAATAAAGTAAAGTGATTAGAAAAACAAACACTTCGGAATAAACTTCTCGAGGTGAGGTCCGCTAACATAACCATTTGTGTGTTTAAACTGATAGAACAACAAACGCTTCAGAATAAACTTCTCGAGATGAAATGTGTGAAATGTTTTACTTATTTAGCCGGTTTCTCCCCGGCCGGAACAGCTCATTACACGCTCAAATAAACCGTTATGTCAAATTAAGTCCCATTCATCTAGATCCTCTTGGGACGAGGTGTGACTCATTTCTGCCTTTTTGAATGATTTAATAACTAACCCAGTGATCACTGGGTTAAAGTCACGTGACTTAATGAAAGACACTGAAAACAATATTTAGACCGAGCGCATGTCGTAGCCTCCTCCGCAGGCATCTCTAAGTATCAGAAACCGTGAAAATTGAAGAAAAATCCTAAATTGGGTTACCTGTGGCAAAGGAGGAAAGAAGCAGGAGAAAATCGGGCTTCCTGTGCCACAGGGAGCCCATAATCTGATTTCTTCAAAAAATAGAGATGCCTGCGGAGGAGGCTACGCATGTCGTAATTCAACACTTTTCAGTCCAATTTTAAGCTTTTTTTGCGAATAAACAGCCATAAATTTGGCATTTAATGTCGGTTTCCAAAATACATCCTCAATTTTGTGGAAAACGTTGTTGTGAAAAAAGTTTGATGTTTAGTGAAAGCACGTAAAAAAAAATGGGATTTTGTTAAACCGGAAGTGAAAAAATTAACGCATGCGCAATAGTGCCTGTTTTGTTATCGTGAAATAGTCGCAGAACTGTTGTTGCTGCAAAGTCTACAATAATTGGTCGAACTTTATGTGCAATTTCTCCTATTTCTTCCGACAATGACCAATTTTGGGGCTTGGCTGAATACTCCAGTCTGCAATGAGCTAGATTGACTGTGTCCAGTGAATTTGACTGTGCACGTGTGCCGGCACGCACCAGGAACTAGTTTGCGGTAAACTAAAGAGTGAATAGAAATAGAGCTAAACTTTATCGAGATTCGACAACTTTCACTTGTACTTCGATCTCGGCGTTCACAACAGTTTGTTTTCCGACATCAAAATATTTTTTTTAAGAATGAAAACTGACGTGTACGTTAAGGTTACCGGATACCTTCGCGGGTCTCTCTCGTTAATAATTTTGTACGCGCGTTGTTTTAAAGAAAACTATAGAAACCTATATACCTCTGTAAAGCTTATGAAGTGCAGAATACGCTGAATGGACTTGTTTAAAAAAATATTTAATTGTAAAGCAATGTTAAGCCAACAAACGCAAAATTGACAAGATTTATAAAAGTGAATTAGCAGCCTTTGGGTTAACGCATAAATACAATTCAACTGCACAATGTCAATGAGAACATGACAGCCTAAAAAAAGGGTGCGAGCATTTGTTGATATTTTACTTCATTAAAATGCAATTCATTCCTAAAGTTTTAGTCTTCAATAATGTCCGAGTCAGATTACGCGGGATACTCTACGAGGAAAAATGCTTTGAATATTGCTAAACGCTCATACCCTTTTCTTTGTCAGTACCTTATCTATCAAAATCTGGCAAGTCTGCATACCCTATTAATTCATTCAAAGAGAAAGGAAACGAAGAAAAACCTAGTCGGAGATTTGTCGTGTAAAGTTTTGTGAACATTTCACACCTCATCAAAGCAAATGTCAACACGTCGAACCAACTAGCCAATGACTACGCAAGGACCCCTGGAGCTTCAAAGCAGTAGTGAAATTCGCGGGAAAGGTAGGTCATATTTCATAAGAAACCTTTCGCTCTCACAACAATTCAACAGTTTCGCTCAGTTCGAGAGTCGTTAAGTTTCATTCCCAAAGTTCCACAACAACTACAAGTTGATATCCTCTCAAGCTCACGATTGAGAATTCGAGGATTGACAACGGCCCAGGAGTGAATTCGGATCTGAATCAGACTCCGATGTGAACTCATCGCTGCTCGCGTCCTCAGTCTCTTCAAATTACACATTTGCTGGTTCCTGGTAAGCCAAACGACAGTTTAAGCCTGCTAGCGCTGCTTATATTTGCAGTTGACCCTGAAGTTGAAGGTTGTTCTTCGCTGCCTTTCGCACGTTCTTCGAAACACGAGCCTTTGTCGCTGACCGCGAGCTCAATCCTCGTTTTACCGAATTCCTGCTTATCGCCGGTTTCCTTACTTTTTCGGTCCAGGGTTCGCTTCACGTTTTAACGAAGAACTTTGCTTTTCTCTTTTGGATTTCCCCATACAAACGATTAATAAAAGACTCTAAATGCACGTTTGTTATTTCGAAGAAGGAAGCTACAACAACAGTATGCAAATTACTCGGATAACAGCTCCCGCTAAAAGTCCACGGGGTGCCCGTGGCATGTAAAGGGATTATAACGCTTCGGTTTCCTTCTAAATACGTTTTTTTATAAATATCTCGCAAGCTTTTATATCTTTTGAATTTTTTTTTTTTCTAAATTGTAGAACAATCCATCAACTTTCCAAATAATCAATAACATTTGTTTACAAAAAAACATACCTTGAAGGTATCCGGTAACCTTAAGTACATGAACTGAGGTTCATTTTACAACTTTACCACGGACCCGAAAGAATTATCTGGAGACAAAAGTGTGCATGTTTGTGGAAGATTTGAGTTGAAAACCTGCCAGTCAAAATCACTTCTTGAGACAAAAATAGTTGTAGAAGAGTACGAACAAACTTGTAAATAATAATTATTCTTATTTTTATAAGCCCATATACAATAAAAGAGCTGCATGTTTTGATGAAACTGTGACTGTTTATTTTGTTCTCGTTTCCGAAATTTTCTTTGTACACGATTTCAGTAGCTTACTGACCGTTAGGTAGCCGTGCTTTTCTTCTTGTTTTAGAAGCCACGTCCTCGCTGAAAGCAGCCATTTCAGCTTCTGTATCTTTCATAACTATAGATACTATTTAGACATTCTATCAATCTATCAATAACGAGAAGGGCTCGGCTACATGTTAGAGTCCAATGCATTTGCTTTCCCATTCATCGGCGATTTCCTGACCGATCAGGTCACTGTGTTGGCGGCGCCGGACACGTGAATGTGAAATACGCTTGCCGTTGTTTTTTGTGAGTTACTCGGTACAAATTATTAATTATTTTCCTTTCTCTAGGTTCAAGTAAAGTTGCCTTTCGAGTCCTGAATGATTCCTTCAAAATTACGACTGAATTTCTTGTCAAGTATTTATTTTACACGTTAAACCAAGGTTTTCGTTTTCCAGCGACATTCGCACCCGCTACGACTTGCTTCGACTTTTGAGAACTTTCATTCATTCATGTCTCATGAAAACCTTTCAGGTAAACCACGAACAAAATAATAAAAAACATTTGTAAGTATTAATACTATCGGGTGGCCGGTGGGCACACGTAAAACTAGCCGACTCTTATCGCCCGAGTTGTTTTCTCATGCTAGCGTAAAACCGGAAGTCAAAAATCGCATCTTCTCCCGCGAGCATAATAATAGCAACAGGCTGCACCAGCCTTTACTCGGGCCATATGGAATTCCAACAAGGAATAGTTGGTAAAACTTTGCAGGTTCAATTAAAAAAAGTATTTTACACTTTTTTTAGCCTTTGAGAGAATAATATATTATTTTAGATTCTTTTTTACAAGAGTTAAATATATAAATTATTTTGAAAAATTGTGATTCTTTGTTCTCAGAGAAGCCATATACGGTGTAATAAGTATATTATATTAGTCATGTAAAAAGAATCCTATTTTAGAGTGCCTGGGATGATAACTGCCATGGAAAGCGGAAAGGAAATTGCAGTCATGTTTGTAACATGAACAGAAGCTACTGTATTTGAGACAATATACATGTGGCAACACAAGACACGTCATAATATAGTGAACACAAATGGTTAATTCCGTACTGCTCTGCTGTTATGAGACTTACAACTCTTTATCGAACAAGTTTCATTTCACATGGTTCAAGGCATGGTTTTCAGGGAAGAATACAAGAGGCCAAGTAAAACCTCAACAACAAGTCTAAAATAACACATGCAATGTTCCTTTGAACTTCCACCCAGTGATTTAGCATTCAGTTTTGCACTGTAACAGTAGCTTTGCATATTTACTGGCAGCTACTGTGTTATGCATGTATCAGTGGCTTCTCCCAGGGGTCAACTCCCATGCAGGCATTCTGGGGATTTGTCCAAATGCCCAATCAAATCCCCTGGTAGGGGGCACAGCAATTAGTAAAAATTCATACAAGGTCGGTCCTCTGGGTTCCTGATCCATGAACCAAAGTGAGCTTTTCCCCCTCCCTCACCGACGGGCAACAAACAATTAATTCTGACAAGGTTCCCATGGATCCACCCCTGATGAAAGCTGCTGATAGATGCATTATTTACCCATCCATTTACAACAACAGCAAAAATACTTTTTTAAGGCAGCAGTCATGATTATGTTTTATGTAGTATGTAATCTACTAGATTTAGCCTGTATATTAATATTAAAATGTATATAGTAGCAGCAAGGGAACTAGTACTACTACTACTAACAGAGGAGAGTGTCAATGTCATTTAGCATGGTATTGCTATAATTGGGTACAAACTCATTTACTCTATATGTATACAACTATATCCACTACACTTGAGGGTGGTCACTACCAGAGATTTGGTTGCATTCTCAGTGTTGGCCTACGATTTAACATTCTTATCCAAGATGACACGAAGGTCTAACCATTTGCAAATGTCAGAGCAAAGGAAGTACCAGTTATTTTAAGGTCCTACCTGGATTTGAACCCACTACCTCCTGCACAACAGACTGACACTTAACCACTGAGCTTACTGGAATGCAGTTTAAGCAAACTGGAGACTATCATCTTTCTGTTATGGGCCTAAACTTAGTTCAGATAAAATTAATCCAATTGTAATGAAATTATAAATTTAGAGTAAATTATTAGTTCTCAAATAAATAATAGACTGAGTCCAATTGATGTCTCGTATTTCAGAAATGAACATGCGATTTCCACTCGGTTTTTGGATTATTGGAGTCATTATTGGAGTCATCACAAATAGTTAGTTGCAGTTGTAGATACTGCAACCTGGTATTAGAAGTTTGTGTTTTAATACTTACTAAACGTCAGAGGGTTACAATTTTTTGGACCCAGTCGGCCAGTCGCCATCCTCCTTTCGTAAACGTAAGAATTTTCCATGCAAACGGCCCGTAAAACTCCCGTCGGCCCTAGAAAAACTGAACATCTTGGTATTTCAGTCGAAGAAGCCTTTGGTTTCAGCAAAAATGGCCCAAAACTAGGTGATTTTCCATAACAACACATAAGCCAGCTTTGCATCTTCCTTAGTAGCCGTCATCTTGAATTTTTCAGAGAGAAGACCTGTCCCGCGTGTTTGTCCCGTGTGAAATCGAATCTGATTGGTTTACCGTGTCGCGTGTTGAGAAACTCGTAACATGGAAAAAACACTTGCGATCTATGACTCGTGCCGGCGAAAAGCCTGGCCCGAGTAATAATATGTCTTTATTAGAAACCATGCCAGTAAAAAGTTCATACTAGTCTTACAAGCGTATTGAATAAATAAATAACAGCGATATACAGTGCGTTAATGATAAATGAAACTGAGAACTAATATATGCTACTAATATGCTAATACTAATATAGGCTTAGGTTACACTAAATTAATCCATGGTTAAATTATATTTAAATGCTATTCGGTTAAAATAGCTATTCTTGAACCTTTCGGTATTAATTTAGGAAGAAGGGTCGTTTGGGTAGGTAGTAGAGGTTTTAATGGATGACTTTCAAATCTGCAGGACTTAGCAAAATTTCGGCGGTCGGCATTCTCTCGCAAGACATAGATATTATATTAATTAGAACAATATTTACACTTAAAGCATCTCTTTAGGAACTGGCATAGCAACGGTGTTGCATAGCAACGGAATAGTCAATGGGCCCTTAATTTTGTTTTGTATGTAAGATTTGCGGTGAGCGTCGGATATGTGCAATGCGAAAGATGCGGGAATAATAAATGCATAGTAACCATGACATGACTCAACTAAACATGCCCAAGTCAACTCCGTATGGTGATTTACTCAAACTAGCAGACCTTAAGTCCTTGCATCAACGTCGCTATATGCAATCTCTAATTCTATTTTACAAGTGTTTGTACAATATGGGACCTACTTATATTCGGCAGCTTTTTTTCTTTTCGGTCCAGTGAGCACAATCTGAGGGTTTTTTGTAAACTTAACCAGCCTACTTACAGTACACGGTTTGGGCACATATCTTTTATATACATGTAACCACTCGGCTCTGAAATAATCTCCCTGATTATATCAGGCGTATATAATCATTGCCCAGATTTAAGGCTGTGTTAGTAAATGTAAATTTATCTATTGTAATGTCTTGCTCTTGCTCACATTGCGGAGACTAGCTCCTTTCTAGACAAATTAGTTTAACTAATTAGTTTAACTAATTCAGTGATGTTATTTGTTACTTTAATCACTATTTATAGACATCAACGTTCACGATAGGATTTATTACTCGGGCTGCCTGTGGCGAGCCCGAGTCTTACAATGCGCTCTGTATATTATTTTCGTCATCGTCAGAAGTGGGAAATTGTGTAACACATTCATAACTAAGCTAGTCATGTGGGACATAGTTTGTGACGGTGCCAATCGTGATTTGGTGTTCTATTTACCGTACACTAACTTGTTCGAAACCAAATTATTCTGATGAAGACAGAGTAACTGATCTCCCAAAGGGAATATTTTCGAAACTTGCTGTAATTATTGCTTTGCGAAGAGCAAATCAGATGATAAACAGGGCGCTTAACGAGCGGACATACGTAGTTAATGATATATTTCCTACGTGTGACGTTATGCATTTATGCGGCGTCTGCCATATTTTATGCATGCGCATTGCGCAACCAGTAATTTTGCTGACGTTCCAATCGTGTGCGACGTGCTGATTGCGTTCTCTTACAGCGAGCGTTTGTGGTAGGAGTTATGTCGTCTTTTTGCGATATTCTGTGTTCAAGCTCAGTTTCATCAGGATAATGCATTGTATACTTTGCTAGCTGGTTTACTGATAGACTGTCTTTGATCTTTCGTTCAACTTCTAGTGCGATCGGCGTCATTATCTTATAAACTCGCTTTCACTTTAACTGAATCTGTGCTCTAGCTTCGTTTCTTGCTTCAGAAGTTCAGGTGTTTCAATTCGTATATTGTTTGTAAGTATTAGCTATAATGATGGCTTATTAATATATTTTCACTCGACTCACTCGACAAATTAACTCGAGTTGACCGGACTCGAGGGAAGCGGAAATAACCCGTACCAAAATGGCTTTGGCAGGTTTAAGGTGTGCGCTGGTATGCGTTTAAAAGAGAAAACAAATAGGTAATCTGTATTCTTTAGGTTTGATTTTAATAAATACTCATCTCAACAGTTTGAAGCGGCATCTGATTATCATAAGTAGTATATCAAATGCCGGTTCTGGCGCACATTCCTGAAATTCCTAAGACCAATTAGTAAAATTGTTGTATTATTTTTTTATCTAATGGACTATCCTCACTTCGTTCGGGGTCCATTAGATGAAAAAAACAACGAAAATACAACAATTTTACTAATTGGTCTTAGGAATTTTATGAATTTCAGGAATGTGCGCCAAAACACGGCATTTCGTATTCTACTATAGTTCATTTATTGTATTTATACATTATATTAATAGACATATTTTTCCGGATTAGAGCAGTTTTGTTGTACTTTTTTTCGTTGTATTTTTACATTTCAACACCCTATTAGAGGAACGATATTATACAGTATATCTGTCCTATTACGTTTATTACATTTATTACATTTTAACATCTATTAGAGGAGTGATTAGTTTACAGTATATCCATCCATGGTACTGCATATATTAACATTTATTCGAACACTTGGTTTATAGTGAATTTATTGTATTCTAACACCCTATTAGAGGAGTGTTGTTATAAGGTATTATATCATGGCTGAGCATATACTAACATTTATCCGAGTACGTCCTTTAAAGAATTATTTACGAGGATGGAGGATGGATGTTCCCGATGATAATCCTCTAGGAGCGGATCCAGCTGTTTTACTTTCTAGTGTACGTAAACAAACTACCGAAAAGTTTAAGGAAGAGCTCCAAGACCATAATACCTTTAAGGCCCAATTAGCTTTAAACATAACTTTCGTACTTGATAAACCTGATGGTTACGTATACGAGACAGCTACCTTTTATAGCACACAATCTGTTTTGATCAATGATGCTGGTATCCGTGGAGTAATAGTAGAAGCACATGCTCAGATATACAACCAAATTGAGAAGTGGCTCAGTCGTGGATCAAATTGGGTCATAGATAGAATCAATATTCTATGGTTAAACGTCGCTAAATATCAACCACTACGTGGAGGTTCATATTTACCACTACCTGAAGAAATAGCGAATAAAAAAGCTGTGATCAATGTAAACAACAAAGACGATCACTGTGCACTTTGGTCGATATGCGCAGCAATGTTTCCAGTTAAAAAAGATCCTCAAAGGACATCGAAGTATCAAATAGATATGGTGAAATCCAATGAGGTGGACTCACCAACACCAATCTCACAAATACCACTTCTAGAGAAGCAAAACAACATTTCTATTAATGTATATGGATGGGACCCAAAGGAAAAGTGCTTAATCATATATCATATCTCAAAGAAGACTTTTTCGAAGTACATCCATCTACTACTAATAGAAGACCCAAAGAGCGGTAAACAACACTATTGCTGGATAAAGGACTTCAACAAACTACTATTCGATCAAACAAAACATGATCATAAGCAGCACTTCTGTGAACGATGTCTACATGGATATTCCAATGAAGCTCTTCTTACAAAACACATTCCAGAGTGTAATGGTATCAATGACAGGGCCATACGCATTGAAATGCCTACCAATAAGAACGACAAAGTTTCGTTTCAGAATATACACAAGCAGCTTAAAGTACCGTACATTATCTATGCAGATCTCGAGGCATTGACCACTAAGATCGAAGGACCTGCTCAAGATCCAAAGAAGAGCAACACACTTAAAACAGAAGAACACATTCCTTGTGGATTTTGCTATATAGTCGTACGTTCTGATGGTCATAGCGAACCACCAGTACTATATAGAGGCAGGGATACTATCGAACGTTTTCTACGATGTATACAAGATGAAGAGGTGAAGATCAAAGCCCAAAAGGCTAAACCACTACGCATGTCATGGAAAAACTATGAGGCTTACAATAACGCAACGATTTGTCATATCTGTCAGAAGCCCTTGGTTGGTAAAGATAGAGTACGTGATCATTGCCACATCACAGGTGAGTTTCGAGATGCCGCACACAATACCTGTAATCTAAAATTACGTGTTTTTCCTACCATCCCAGTCGTATTCCATAATCTTCGTGGATATGATGCTCACCTAATAATGCAATCCATATCCATAACATTAGGTAAGATATCTTGTATTCCAAACAATATGGAGAAATACATTTCATTCTCACTTGGTAACCTAAGATTCATTGATAGCTTTTAATTTCTACCATCATCTCTTAGTACATTGGTATCAAGTTCAGAATCAGACACATTCCAACAAATTGTAAAATATACATCTAATCAAGAGAAAGCCAATCTATTAACTCGTAAAGGAGTATATCCATATGAGTACATGGATTCGTGGGATAGATTTGCAGAGACTTCTCTACCACCGAAAGATGCGTTCTATAGTAAACTAACTCTAGAGGACATATCCGATGAAGATTACGAACATGCAATAAGAGTTTGGAATGTATTTGATTGTAAGACATTAGGTGATTATCATGATCTTTATCTACAAACTGATGTACTTCTTCTAGCAGATGTGTTCGAGGACTTTCGTACAACATGTATGCAAAACTATGGATTAGATCCCGCACATTATTATACGAGTCCAGGACTTTCATGGGACGCTTTATTAAAGAAAACAGGAGTGGAACTTGAACTATTAACTGACTACGACATGTATTTATTCATTGAGAAAGGTCTACGCGGTGGTATATCCATGGTATCACAGCGTTATGCCAAAGCAAATAACCAAAGTATACCCGATTTTGATCCCAATAAGCCAAATAGCCACATACTCTATCTTAACGCCAATAATCTATATGGTTGGGCCATGAGTCAATATCTACCAACAGGAGGATTTGAGTGGTATACACCAACAGAAGAACGAATAACCAATCACACAATCGATTCAGATAAAGGTTATATCCTTGAAGTCGATCTTGAATATCCTCGAGAACTTCATGATACACACAACGACTATCCACTAGCTCCCGAGAGAATTCAGGTGAATAAAGATTTGTTCTCAGAGTATCAGACCAATCTATTTGAGGAACTATATAAAGGTAATGGATCTTTGAAAGTGGAAAAACTCGTACCTAACCTATATAACAAAAAACGATATGTGCTACACTACCGCAACCTACAACTGTATCTATCTCTTGGTATGCGCTTGAAAAAGATCCACAGGGCATTACGATTCGACCAATCACCATGGATGGAACCATATATACAAATGAATACAGAGTTACGAAAACAAGCGAAGAGCATCTTCAAGCAGGATCTATACAAACTGATGAACAATAGCGTATTTGGAAAAACAATGGAGAATCTACGTAAGCGTGTAGATATCCAATTAGTGCGCGCATCAGAAGGAAACAAGCTACAACGTCTATTGAATAAACCTAGTTATGCTCGATCCACAATTTTCGATGATGATCTTGCCGCGGTACATAACTACAAAAGTAGGCTATTGCTAAACCGCCCCATATATGTTGGAATGTCAATTCTAGATCTATCAAAGCATCTGATGTATGACTTCTACTACAATGAGATCAAGAAGCAATATGGACAACTCTGTAATCTACTTTATACCGATACCGATAGCCTACTACTACACATTAAAACTGAAGATATCTATACAGACATGGCAACTCATAAACATCTATATGATACTAGTAACTACAGCAAAGACCATCCGCTGTATAGTATATATCGACAACTAGAAAGTACTTGGTAAAATGAAAGACGAATGTGGAGGTATTCCAATAGTCGAATATGTTGGACTACGATCGAAGCTCTATTCTATATTGAAAGTAGATGGTGGCGAGATTCGTAAAGCCAAAGGCACCAAGAAGGCAGTAGTGAAACATCGTATTCGTCATGATCAATATAAAGAGTGCTTAATGGATAAGAAAGTATTCAAGCATGGAATGAATATGCTTCGAAGTGAAGGTCATAAGATGTATGGTATGCATATGAACAAAGTATCTCTATCACCGTTCGATAGTAAGAGATGGATTTCAGCAAACGGAATAGATACAACAGCCTATGGTCATGGAGACGTTTTTCCAGACGATGAAGAATTAGACGGTTTTATTAGCAATATACTACCAAACGTAGTTGATACACTATCCTACAACAGTAAAAACGTCATTACAGAGGATGAAGATATAGACGACTTTATTTGTGAGTTGCTTCTATCTTAGAATACCTTTTGGTGGTAGTTCTGTATCTGGTGGTATCACTTGTATCTCTTCACGAACGAACCCTCGCTTTGGTGCATCTTTTCCTAAATAGTATAGAACTGGTTGATTTGAAGATACCACATTTCGAGAAATATAATATGTCTGTAAACTCCATACAGGATCAGTTGCTCGTTTTACTCCACCTTCCAATTCTCCCGGTGAGTATAGATATCGAACTAAAACATCGAATGGTAGTCGCTTTTCTTTCAATCCAATAATTCGAGAATATGTAGGAGTCTTTATGTTTACTTGTTGTGCCTCTATAGAATTTGAAGATACCTTACCTGTTAGTCGAGTAACTTCATTGTTCATAGCCTTGATAACATCAGGAAGCCTCAATACCCATTCTCTACTACGCGCATCCGATCCTTCAGATGTAAGTACCATCTCTTTTGCATATTGATATCCAAATAATCTTTCAGCTATCGTTCTATTTGCTCGTTCGACAAAACGTTGTGCCCTATGATGACCGGCTTCACCTCGTTGAACTTTCGTACCACGTAGTTCTAATGTTTCAGACATACGTCCCATGAATTCTCTACCAGGATCAACTTGCAATGTTTTTGGCCATTCTAGTGGACTACGTTTGTAGATTCGATCAAATGCTGCAGACACTTCACCACTATCTTTCGATGCTAAAGGTTCAGCCTCTTTATATCTAGAAGCTACATCGATTACCACTAAAGCATACTTATATAGTTTCCTTCCACGTCCAGGTCGATCGTGAGGTAGAAAGATCAAATCAGCTTGATGAACTTCATTAGGTTTCGATACAGTCCAATGTGGTCGTGGAATATAGTGTGGTGGTGATAGATATATTTGCCACATGGCTTGTTTCTCTAACCAACCCTTAGCTACATCTTCCGATACCTTTGCAGCCGCCGATAACTTACCAATTGCAGCATGACCTTTCCAATAGCCCATAGGACCATAGAAGATATTCGCAAGTTTAGCATCCATTATATATCTATGTATTCTAACCTTCAACAAGCAGAAAAAAAGAATAAGAACTTATCTAACCAACTAGTTCTTATTCTTTTTTTAGTATCTCGTCGATCGTAAAAATTCTCGTTTTTTAAAAAGCATATCGACTAATAGCGTATCCACCAACTAGCATTCCACTACCAACGAAAATCAACTCACCAGTCTTCTGTGCGTTGGATGGTTGATAGTAGTCAGATAAACGAGGTTCTTTTATTGCATCGAGACGTTTTTGGAGTGATAGCAAGTTTTGGGATCGTATGAGAGATCGATTGCTATCGCTTTGAAGCTTAGCAGCATCGTGCTCATTGTCTTTCTGTGTGCGGTCCCAATCGAATACCGCTTGACGTTTCTTATTGTATTCGATGCGAGCCGCATCAAGTTTCTCATTGGCCATATCGTGTCTCTTTCGTTCTACATCGGCATCATCGTCGCCTTTCTCAAACAGTCTAGAGAGTATGCCGCCACCAGTGAATGCCGCTGCGTTTACAACCGCCGTGAAGAGCATCATTGCGATAGCTGAAGCCATACTATACTATAAATCCTATGGTTTGGTCTTTTGTTTCTCGAGATATTGTTTTGCATATATGCTACCAGCTATTACTGCAGTCCACTTCACGTAATTTATAATAGAAATAGAAGGATCGTTAAGCATAGATTCCTTGGTCGCCTTTTTTACGATCCAACCAATACCAGTAGCTATTCCAGTTATCATAGCAGCATCGGTCGCTGTTTTCATCAATTCTTTATCCATCCTAATATATATCGTATATCTCTAGTCTTTAATTGTTACTCCATGTCTGGTACCGTAGTCTTTACAGGACTCGCGGGTCGTATCGTACTAACGTTCTTAGAAGTGTCATCTCTATATCTTCTGTATTGATAGTATACGCCAACTAATGCAGCACCCGTACCAATAACTGCGATAGTAGTATTGATAGACACATTTTTCATCCAACTTTCATCTACGTTGATTTCTTTAGGTAATTCACTTTCACGTGTAATCTCTCTCTTTTGAGCCTCTCTAGCAAGTTTATTACTTAGTGCTAATGCTTTCCCAGCAACAACCCTCTTTGGATCTTTTACTTTAGTTGGTGTTGTTTTTGGTGGATTCGCAGTTATCTGATCCGTCTGTTCCTCCATCTCGATTCGATATAGTAGTTACTTGCGAAGGTTCAATAGGTGTACCAGGAATGACTATGTGATCAGCTACATGTAACAAAGCACTAGCTAGAGCTACAAGTCGACCTGATTTAAGTGCTAATCGACCAGCCTCAACAGATATCTGATGGCGGACTAGGGGGTTTTCTTGTAGATCCTTAACTAGTTCTTGTCGGTCATCTAGTGTAGCTACGTACGTGATTGCGCGAGTAGTTAGACGTAGTACACCATTTACTAAGCATACTGTTTGCTTTGCTAGTACGGCCTGATACCTTCTATACAATCTATCTACTTCTCTATCAGATAGTCTAGCAATATCTCCTAGAGAGAAATCCTTACCCAGATATTCTTTCGTTGTACCCACTACAGCTAATATGGAAAGTGATTCGCGATTATCTGATGTAACGTCTTCTGTTTTAGGTGGTGGTGGACCTGTTAAATCCTCGCCTTCCAGTTCTTTGGTGTATTCATCCATGATAATATGTTATAGGTGCTGGTAGCTCTAACACTACTGCAAAAGGATGTCGCAAACAGAAACATATGCGAGCAAACTTATGAGATCGAAGTTTCATTCGTAATTCATTACATTCTTGTGAGCCTCCGTAATCTTCAAATATCTTTTTACCATCTATAACTGATGCCGTATGAAATGCAATTACGATAGCTACGTTCTCACGAAAAGGTTTACATATACTCGTTAATTGTTGGGATAGTACCCAAATAGATAGTCCTATATGTCGAGCAGAGAATGCTAAATCTACTAGTTTGTCAGTTCTTCGTTTTACATCTTTCGATGCGGCACAATCATCTAGAATCAATAATGTATTGGTACCTGACCAAAAGGTTGCACAAATATTTAATGTGGTATCGATAGCATCCTGAGATGGTGATATGACATAAAAATGCGGATCTCGATTAGCAAATCCATGATATGTTTTGTTGTGGGCATACGTAGGACAAATTAATACTATATAATCGAACTTACCACGAAATGGTCCACGAAGTTGTTCTATGAGAAATGCAGTCTTTCCACAATTCGTTGGACCTACTATGAGTGAGTTGAATGGGATGTGTTCTACCAAGGAATCCATCAGTATGTTATACTATGTAAAGATCTGTTCAATATCTTAAGCTGAGCATCCGCAAGGACATAGATATGCATGTTTACGTTTCCACTTCCTTTTAAAGTTCTATGTATACGAATATCGATATCTTTTCCACCACCAGTTTGTGCCATTCCATCGCCATGAGCAGAGGACTCTTTTGCTGTACGACAATCGACTAGGATGGCAAATCTGTTATTGTAAAATTTGGTAGGAGTCATAGAAGTATTGGATTTACCAAACCATCCTTTTGCGGACTCCCAAAAATCTGGTGTTAACATACCTCCTGGAAAGAATCTATTTGGAACTCCATTTACGTCTATCTCTATCTTTGAAATATCAGGATTTACGAATGCTTCACTATCTCGTGAACCGGCAGTGGGAGGATCTACGAATAGAAAAAGTAATCCAGCAAATGATCGTCGTGGAACATTTATATTCTGAGATATCAAAGTATCTGATGCTTTAGCGATAGGTACTAACTTGAAGTGAACTGCGTGATCGTATAGGAATGCAGTACCTTTTTCATATGCGTGAAATGCAGACCTAGCTAGTGTTTCATTCTTGATTGCTTCGTATTCTAACTGGATGTTGGTAAGCTTGTACGTACCTATCTTTGTCGAATCTGATCCAACGATTATATCGATAGCGCGGGCTAGAGTTAATTCGAATGAAATAGTGTCTTCTAATGCATGTGGATATAGAACTCCATGTTGTGTAAGAATATCAACGTCTAACGGAATTCTATATTTTGAACCATATGCAGCTAACAATGCATTCTCACCAGTATCTGAAGTACCTGCATCACCGGCCTTAGATCGTAGCTTATTTGTGTTATCTGATTGGATACCTTGTTGTACTCTCGATTCTCTCTCCTGCGTAGATAGATAGATATCGGAATATGTTTGTAATAGATCCGATCGAGCAATGTCTTCTAATATTTCAGCTCCCATCTTACAAACTCGATGTATAACTAAGCAACGTCCAACATTTGCAACGACTCTATTATTAGCATGCCCCCCAGACAATACGATATCACCCAATAATGCTAAACTACCAGGTACTAATACGATATCTTCTCCCATCGTTGGAACTTCCACATAGAGAGTCTCACCTGGATTGGCAGATGATGGAGTGGAAGTTTTTCTATATAAAGTTCGTTGAGCTTTGAGTGCGAGTGGCACTCTTAGTGCTTCTATAGGAATTAACTTCGACGATATCATGTTGAATATACCAAGATATATAGTTATGTTCAATATGGAAGATAGGATCGACGTTGATGTGAGACCTGAGGATAATACCGATAGATACGAAGAACGACAACGAGATGAAGAAAATCGACGAGAACGAGATGAAGAAAACCGACGACAACGAGATGAAGAAAATCAACGAAAACGAGAAGCAGATGAAAGATATGTGGCTCACTTGTTGGGTGATGATCAAGATGAAGCTGGAGGTAGTGAGCAGATACCACTTCGTAACTTCGCCGCAGAAGGCGCTAGACCAAAGTACCAGGAAACATCGTTCACTAGAGGCATAACTGATGGATTCGTCCAAAAATTCGAATTCAAACAAGACTATTTTTCGGAAGAGGCAAAAAGGATTCTGGTTGGTATGGTAAAGGAAGAATATGAAGACATTGGTCGTCTAGAGGGTTTTGAGATATCCTATACAGACAAAGAACTATCAATTCGCAAACTTGGAAGCAAAAAACCCTTTACGAATCTATTCATTGGTGAAGGTAAAGACAGAGTACTGAATGAGATGATTAGTACCGATCTCAAAAGAATCTTGGGTCCTAATCAAAAAGAGGTAGCCAAGGAGATAATAATAGCTAATAAAAAGCAAGTTGAGAACGCCATGTTGATTAATCTTCAGAATTTGGTACCTGATACAACCACATCGAACACTAGAAACCCATACAATGAGCATTACATTACGGTCTCGCTTATGAGAAGTGCATGGATGGAAGTCCTTAACCGCTTTCCGAATACAGAAACAAGTGATCTAGAGGTCGGGATTAACTTAAAGGGAGATACATACATCCGACAATTGAATGATAAGAGTTCGAAATGGCGTCCATTCATCACCAAAGACAATAATGTAACTAGGAATTTATCCAAAGGTCTAATTGCAGTACTTGATCCCAACAAAATTTCTAGAGATATAGAAAATAAGCTAAATGCATTGAGACAAGAGAATAATGTGTTGTCAGTCGACATCGAGCAAAAACAAGTTAGAATACGAGACCCCAATACAATTGCTGCTGATATACCAGAATTAGAATTAATTCTTTCTGAGGATAGTAGAAGTATTGATGGAAACGAGCAAGGAATCGAAGACCTAGAAAATAGTATACCACTCCGAGATAGGATCAAAGATATTTTCAAAAGATATGGAATGACCGTTCTTGCGGTGACAACTGCTATTAGTGTTATCGTTAGTGTAATAGTTTCCCAGTTATCGAAATCCGTACCTAAACCAGTAAAAGATGGTATCGACAAAGTGGTAGATACAGTAAAGAAGGGATTAAAAACGGTAGGTGATTTGTTAAAGGAAATGGGAAAGAAACTTGGACAGATACTACCTGGAATGATTGGATCAATTGCGAATTTCATATTTACTATGGCCGGTCAAGCTCTAGGAGTATTAGCAGAGAACGTTTGGTTATTTATCGTAGCTATAGTGGTGATCACAATAGAGCAATACAAACGACGTTAGCGAAATAACGCCCATGCTAGTCCAGCTCCTGCAATAGATACTATCGCTAGATTGATCTCATGTTGTAGATTAGGCTTTGATATGCGATACCTTGCAGTGGTATGGATAGTTTTTCTTATCGTTGGAAATGAACCTTGATGATTTGCGCTATGCGGTAATAGTTTCTTCGTCGTAGTTCCTTCCATATCTGGTGGTTTTGGTTTACTATGCTCCTTGTTGATGGAGGTCGACGAGCCTAATCCCACACTCTTCGTAGCCTTCTTAAATGCGTTATTATAACCAGTTACCGTGCCGATGTCGTACACCAGATTGCTTGGTAATAACCACACTTTTTCAGCTATTACTAGATTGAGCCTCTTCTTCGTGGTATTGATAGCAAGTTGATAGTTATCTACGCTTTTCTTTAGATCGTCTTCGATAATTGCGGCTTCGACTGAAGAGTTAAACATTAATTTAGCGTTATAATTATCTACGATGGACGCACGTTCGGAGGATTGAGCAGTTATGATGCAATGCCCAAAAGCCTCAACTGATCGATCTAACCTTCCAATTCCAGCATCAGTTAAACCCTTACCAGTTTGTGGAACGAACCAATTGTGTTGCTTCTTAGCCATATCGTTATGATAAAACCTCACTGGAATATCAAGGGGGGTATTGGTATCGAATCCCCACGACTTATCAGTAAATCTCGCTCTACGTAAAGCGAAGTTTAAATTAGTTACTCCGAACTCTGCCCTTATCCTATCATAAGCAACGGAATTCCATGGCTCGTTATTGTTCTTATTAAATATGGAATCTTTGGGAAGTGGGATTCCCAATTCGTACAGTAGTCTCCTGGTCGTGAAGTACACGTGGAAGCGATAAAAGCTACGAACATTAAGCTACGCGAAGCATAATTGTTGTTGCCAATGTCTCATTGGTTTAGCATCTAACCATTCTTGTGCTTTTTTGGATTTATCGTCTTTGTCATCGTCGTTGTCGTTAATGGTATCGGTAGGAAAATCAAATCCCAGTTCTTGGAAGATATTTTTCGGTTTATATATGAAGAACTGATTGATTGTTACGTAAATCTTTAGCTCTCGCATAAAAGGATCTATGTCTTTGGCGTCGATCTTCCAGGGAGTGGCTGGAACTGGATACTTAAAATCTGTTCTCGTGAATGGGAGGGGGAAACCACCAACCATCACACGTTTTTGCGCTATCCCTCGTAACGCTTCGTGTAGATGATTTCGTACATCTACTGGTATGAGACCACTTATATTCCAATGTTGTCCATTATCGTAAAACATGATTCTAGTCTCGTATGTAGACTCATCATGTATGTCGGATGCCGTTGTCCTAGCTGAGAACTTATCGAAGTCCGCGTGAGGATAATTTTTCTTAAAGGACGCGAAAGCCTTTGCATTGCGAGGTGCGATATAGTCGCCCCAATCTCCTTCGAAATGAACTTTATGAGACATATTAAAGCTATAGTGCGAATTGTAAGCAAGCAACTCATCAATAAAACGCGTGATCGAACCCTTATGTATACCACATAGTTTAATAACGTCAATAAGAGATATATGAGATCCCGAACGGCGTAGTACCTCGTAACTTGCTCCAACGACTTTAGTTCTAAGTATGGAGCTGGTACCTATATTGTTTTCTATTGCCTTACGAACAATCTCATAGACTATTTGTTGGACATTCTTAGGTACTCCTTGGGGGTCGAGTTTAGCAAAAGTCGTTGCAATGTGAGGAGCTATTCGATCGGTATTTAAATCTATATCGATCTTATCGTCATCATGTAGAGAACGTATAAAGACATTTCCACGACATATGCTTTTATTGTTTAGTTGCATAAAACGAGCGACCTCACCTTTAGATCGAACGAACCCACATTGTATACATACCTGATAAAGTAAAGCAGCTAAAATAGTTCGTTTCGTATAGCTACGTTTGATACAAACTTTCTGTACTTGGATGAATGCGTCGGCTACGATTACTAATACATTTGTAGGAAACGAGAGGTCGTAATTTTGTTTATAAATAGTGTTGTATGCCTGTAGTTCTCGCATGATCGTTCGTAGTTGCAATTCTTTGTTATCGCTTCGCTTTGGGATTGTGCGGTCTAGATCATGTTGATACCGAAAGCTATCCGGCCCTACTATGCGTAACCGAGTAGTAAGATCGATAGTCGTTCCTTCACATGATTCAGTCTCGGAAACAAGACCACAGGTGGGACATATGAATTCCGTTCCTTGCATTTCCATCGGGCATAGACATTCGGAACATGTTTCACCAGTGTTAATATGTAACGGTGGTTCGATACGTAGGCTTGCACAAATTTCTGAACCAAGTAATCTAATAAGGTCATCCATACTAGTTGTATACCATATGCCTGTCAATTGTCCAATTGTTTGTTAAAACAAAAAAAAACTAAAAATGAAGAGAGGTCGCATAACAATTTCTCTTCATTCTTTTTTTTTTTTCGTATCGTGATTTCTACTTATCCTCCGATCCTACCACATTTAGATCTTTCTCACTGATGGAGAGGTCATCCAATGCATTATCGAGATCGTTAATGTCCACCACATTTTGATCTTTTTCCGATTCCACTACATTTAGATCTTTCTCCGATTCTACTACATTTGAACACGTGATATTCGTCGACTCGTTAGCTCGTTTCTTATCAAGGTTCTTCTTATTGCGAATGGTACGGCGTTGAGGTGCACCACATTTTGAACAAAGTTCGTGAATAGTACGACAGCCTCGACCACACGTCAAACATGGAACGAATATAGCACATCCTCTTCCTATCTGGAAGTTATGCTGAGAGCAATACTCTGACATCTTTGAACACTTCCTTATACATTTCGTGGTCTTTCCTCGCATCAACCAATCACAAGTTCTTGTCTCAATCGTCGTGCAATATACCTATATATGTTATATGTCTAATTGGTATCTTAGTTGTGACGTCTACGTTGAGGTTCTTCAATCATACGCACTTGTCTAATCGGTGTGGTATTAATACGTACTAAGATAACAGCATACGTTAATATCGTGAAGTAGAGGATGTATGTTAGTACCATGGATGGATATACTGTATACTAATCATTCCTCTAATAGGTATTAAAACGTAAAAATACAACGAAAAAATAGTACAACAAAACTGCTCTAATCCGGAAAAATATGTCGATTAATATAATGTATAAATACAATAAATGAACTATAGTAGAATACGAAATGCCGTGTTTTGGCGCACATTCCTGAAATTCATAAAATTCCTAAGACCAATTAGTAAAATTGTTGTATTTTCGTTTTTTTTTTCATCTAATGGACCCCGAACGAAGTGAGGGCCGAACGAAGTGAGGATAGTCCATTAGATAAAAAAAACAAAAAACAATTTTACTAATTGGTCTTAGGAATTTTAGGAAATTCAGGAATGTGCGCCAGAACCGGCATTTGATATACTACTTCATAGCAAATAGAACTCGCGTGTATTAAGGTAGGTGATACTTTAGGAGAAGAAACAGTTGAAATAATTAGAAATAATGGCACCACATGTGCAGTAGAGCTCGCACGCGTGCACCCAGCCGAATTCCTTTGAAATTTTCCGAAAGTGCAGAATATTGAGACGATATTTAGTTCGCAAGCACACACTAAATATTACGCAAAGTCAATGTGTATAGCAGTCTTTATCAGCTCTGATATTTAACCATACAAATTTGATCACTTCACGAGCTGACTTGATTAAAATCACAAATAAAAGGTTGTGCTTAGGCACAAGGCCAAGGGTTCGGAATACCCTGCGAGCAGAGCCTTCTTTAACTCCACTAGAAATGTCTCGTGGAGTTGAAGAAAGCACTTCTCGCAGGGTAGGTCAATGAATTCTAGGAAAAAGGACAATCATTTCAAATTATGCAGAGAAGTACAGTTCAATATAGATGCTACCCGCATCATATTTATACAGTTATCATAATCACCCTGAAATATTTACTGTACCCGTGTAGTACATTCCATTACACTACTTGTGTGAAGTGCTGATGCTTCCTCTGTGATTGCATGTCCACTAAGTTTATAATATATCGTTAAGGAGGGGGAGGTGCGTTTGGCTTCCCCACCAGTGTTTAACAATTTCTGTAGCCCCCTCCTATGCCATATTGATAACACCTAGTCACTCTAAAATTTGCTTCATATACGGCAGACTATGAATATTGTGATAGTTTAACTGCCCTCCTTTTAGCCTATTCTTCTAGTAATCATTGCTGACAGGGGGTGGAAATGATACATGTAGATGTTTTTTTGCACTGATTGTAAGCTGGGTCCCACACTACTGTAGGAAGCTGGGAGAATGCTGTATCAGAAATTGTGAAAATCTACCGGCGTCCTCCTGGATGGTATTTCATGCATTTTAGGGCTAAAGGGACATCGCAACAGCTTTCTCCAATCCATTTAAGCCCTTGTTGCTACATCGAAATCCCCCCCCCTTCCCCACAAATTGCACGAGTCCCCCCTAATTAACGAACATTCGCAACAGATTAGTCATATCATTACAAACTCAAATTGTTACACATGCATGCCTCAATCTTACTGGACCAATACTATTTAAGTAACTCCTGTGGTATTCTTACTATACACCAGCACCACACTGTAAAAACTGACCGGTTGGAATAACCAATTTAAATGGTTATAACCATTTCATATTAGTCATACTAACCAATTTAAAAATGGCCTGTGTTCTTATTGTTCTTGCGCGCTTTAGGCTTAGGACATCTCCTTTTGGGCTAGCTATATGAGCTTCTTTGTGCATTAGTTTGTGGCGCTGCTTTTGAGCGGCAGTTGGGATTTCCTAGTATGGGTACCAAGTCCTGGTGCAGAAGAGCCAGGCCTCCCATTCTCATATCAGAGTAAAAGTTAGACTGATGAGAAGAGTATACTTAATTCACCTCGACTTACGAGAATAAGCCTTGTGTGTATCAATATGTTGTACATGTATCAACGTATTTAAGATACTTATCGTCACTATTTTGTAAAATAAAGATACCTCTGGCTTTGTCACATGATATTTTCCTTTTCGAACTGTTTGAACTCTGACCACAGGTTTTGCCATCAATAGTACAATAATCTGATAAAACACAAATAACATTATCCAGACATTGTATACACAGTATGGCGTTTAAAAAACGATATCTAGCGTTAGCGAGAATACAGTTCATGTAGGTATTTTGTCAATATTTGGTCACAAGTTAAACCACTAACGTAGGAAATCTATTTTTAGAATATTTTCCTTTATACTACGCAATTTTGAGAGGACTGTTTATAATGTGCGCGTTTCACAGCGGTGCTAATATCTTTTGAATGTTCTTATTTTATTCGTTAATTATGCTGAGTCGTTTGAAATGCTGGGAAATTAACGGTAATCCAATAATAATTATATTCAAGACATCCGAGGTGTGTAGTCTTGGAAAAGTATCAATTGGATATTTTTTATGTTCTCATGTGCGGTGCGAAATAAACTATTATACATACTGCATATGGGTGGTCGGTGGGTATCATCCTCACATGTCTTCTTTGAGATGCACGTTGACAACAGCGAAACACACGATCCGTCAAAGCATTGGTATCTACCCGAACACTCGTTATCTAGGATAATAAGTTTCAAGTTAAACACATATACAGCGACCTCAGGGTCGTTTAATACTTTAGCAATAATTTCTGAGCACAAATTATATCACTATTAATTAAGCTCGTCTAGTTCCTTACCACAATTCTCTTCATCTGTTCCATCTTTGCAGTCCTTTACTCCATTACATAGGTCAGTGTATACGACACACTTTCCGTTGGAGCAGGTGAAGTAATTCATCGGACAGACACAGTCCTTCTCGTCCGTTCCATCAAGACAGCTGTCCTGGATACCGTTACATCTTCGGCTCTTCTCCACACATTGGCTATTGTCACAGTGGAATTCTTTCTTCGTACATTTGTATCCTGAAATAGTTTTAGTCATAGATTAGCATTGAACCATTTTCAAGTACTTGTAAATGCCTATTATGGTTTAAGAAGTGGCATTTGTAATGGAATGTTGTGGACTGATTCTTACGTTACAGACTTTTTAATATAATAATAAAAGAGAGATGAACTCTTCTTCTGTAAACAAGTAATCACTGCGAACAGGCGCTACGAACCTGGTCATGGTCCACACTGCTACCTATACTTAAAAGTGTCCTTAGTGATAATTGGTTAAATGACTCTAATTTCGTATTAAGTGTCTTATTTAATCGTAATACGCAGGAACGAGTTATTGTGGAGGATGAGAGTTGTGGTACTGAATAAGACGATGCCGATGATGTGGGTGTTTGTGAGAAAATCCAGAAATCGTCATTAAATCGTACGATGTTCCTGATATGAAACGGACTGGGGCGAGTACAAAGCATTACCCCAACATGCGAGTTGCAAGTAGGAATGGTGTTAGCAGAATGGAGTGCCTGGAATGCAGATCGATAACAGTAATCGATATTTGATTTAATTAATAATTAAACATCGATATGTGTAAATTTAATTAATTGCTGTTTGGTTTGACGTTTCCTTCTCGTTGCCTTTAGTGTATTTATATGTGAAATCGCAGTCGTTTATATCCATGTGGGAGATGTGTGCTCTCAATCAGCGCTAACAGCTGCAGAACTCGATAAATAGTCCCCAAACATTCGAAATGGTAATTTGGAGAGGGATAAGGCTAGGGCCTGGTTTTCCCCGTCGCCAACTCACTGACCATGGGTCAGTCCGAGAATGACACTACAACGCGTTGGTGTGAATCGAGGTCTGATAAAAAAAATTAACTCGACGCACAGTAACTGGAGGATTTTGCTTGAAATTTAAGTAGCTGACTTCACCTATAGTTGGCCTGGTGTTCAAAACTGTTCTAATCAAACTGTAGAGATGCATATTTTAGAAGTATACACACTTCTGTGAAGAACAATAGTTCGTCTAGATGAATCGCGAGGCAATTAAAAGTCTGCAAATCTTTAGTCTTCATCATCACTTTCAATTACAACTCGTCACCGTTTTCTGTTATCTTCTTGGATGAAGTTAACTTGGCCATGAAAAACCTGAAAATTGCAGCCAACAACGCTGTTTACATCGGAAAATAAAGACGACTGGCTAGTGTTTTATACTTTGGAATTTGCTGGAGGCAATTTGGCTGCCGGTCGTGAATGAACTGGAGATCTGCAGCAGATTCTCTTTATTGACGACTTTGAATTTTTCTGGTATTCTGCTGAGGGTTAATGACATTTGCCGTTGTTGTTTATCGGCAGCCGACTTGTAGGGCTACAGGCTATCGGTGCTTTTATACCCGCTAAATTGGGCGACGAAATTATCTGGAATATCACCATCCAAGAGCCTGGAAATGCTGGTTTTGCGAACAGAATAGTTGGCGACTTCGGATCCCGCTCCCTGCTGAAGCCCGGATCTTTTCGCTGCACTGATTAGGAACTTTTCAATTTGGTGTGAAGCTTTCATATACAGGTTGTTGTCGTTTGGGCCTCGTTGTGCTTAAATGGCTAGGAAAACTGGCGCCTCGGTTGTGTTCATTTCAACAGGACGGTGGCCTCTAAATTTCTCGTAATATCTAACAAGAAATCTTTCGCAACTTGTTGCATATATCTTGGGCTCTCTGGCCATGGTGACCTTGTTCTTGACCAGTTCTAATCTTGCTCCCTCTCTCGCCTAACCAAACCAGCATCTCTTGGCCGTCGGTTGTGGTTTGCAGCTCTACGTCGCCCCAGTAAAGTTTCCTGCTTTCATCTCTGGCTCGAAAGCCGAAGTGCAGGGAGACAAACCACCACATGGTTTACTACAGAACCTCTGGATTACTGTCGCCAAATCCACCGGAGTTGAAAAGCTTGTCTTCATCCGTATTAGTGAGCGCGCGGGTGGCTTGCAGGTGTTCCTCTTGCCGAGCACCTTCCTCGACTTCTCAAATACCTTGGCTTTGAGGATGTTTCCCGGATAGTTCTTGTCGTCCAAGTATCTCTCGATACTTCTCTGGTAACTGCTGATCTTGTTTGGTTCATAGTCGCTGCCGTCTTCTTTTCCGGGACGTTCATGAAGAACTTGCACAGGAGGTGATCTAGTGCTGGCGAAGGTAGGTCATCTATTTTAGTTTATCCTTGCTCAGTACACGCCTGGTACTTTCGTAGCACGTTCATACCTCATCTTCTTTTAATTACTGTGTTTTTCGCTTTTTTGTTCGCCAAGAAAGCTTGTTCCCGGCTGTTTTGTGTTTCGTCTTGCAATGCCGTTTCTTCACGAACGTTGAATTTTCATCGCTAACTTCTTCAGGATAGTAAAATTCACTAGGTGAATTTTCGTCTTTGCTTATTTTTCCCGTTTGACTGTCTTCTTGTTTAACGTGCTTTCAGTGAAGTGTACTAAGCCTAATTCTGAAAATAGTTGTGTAACCTATTGAGGTGTATACTGGGTTTTCCGCTTTTTGTGTCGGGATGCACGAAAAGAAAACTTTGAAACTCGCGCCGGAAATTTGCCAGTCGGGATACAGGAAAAGACGGGTCGTGGTCCGGATACAGGAATCGACGGACCGCGCGTCGACCAATCAGAATGCAACAACTGACATAGCCATATAATAAATATGTTTATAAACATCAGGATGGAAGTTATTTTTGAATTATTACTCGGGCCAGCGTAGGCTGGGCCCGAGTCAAGTTTCGCAAGTGTTTATTTTTATTTTTGTTTTTATTATTTTCTGTGTCGAGCTTTCGCGCCGTCAACCAATCACATTGCATATTCTACACGTGGCCGCCATGTCATGTGACATGGCTCACGGCGAATATTTTTTCAGCCTTGAGTAAATGATGTGAAGCGTAGACGGTCGGAGGAGTGAAGGCTTTGGTCCTATAAAAGTTAACAAAGGCAATCCACGGAAACTGAAAGAAAATGCCTGTACTACTGCATCTAAGTGCCATAGGATTGCAGTGTTGCTTTGTTGATATTGTTGAAACGGTCTTCCTTGTCATCACGCACTGTGAGGAGGTCAAATGAGGGATTTTGATTGTTTGCAATGTTGGCTGCTTTCTGCCAAGTCCTCTCCTGAAATACTTTTGAGATTATACAACAGGGATGTCTTGACTAAACAAGTCAATCCAATGCGAGCTTTACTAAGACTTCAACTCAAGAGTTGCAAAAGCTGGAAGTGAACAGTGATTGACCCTTGTCTTCGAAGGCGAACGGAAATCAGAACTGGTGAAGTTGAATTATATACGCACACAAATCTTATTTTTACAATTTTATTAAGTGTAATGGTGATTGTAATTCGAACTGGAAATGACTGAATCGTCCGTAAATTGAACTGTATGTGACTTTATAGAGACCAAGAAGAACAAGTTAAAATCGTCAAAAGAATAACAGAACTCGGAAGATAGAATTTACCACGAATTATACCCATAAACAGAACTGGATACCGTATTAAAATTGAATTGGATCTGTCAAAAGAATAGCAGGATTTGTCGTGGAAACTCCGTAACTAGAAACCGAACTGTCATAAAACTAGAACTGGAGAGTATAAATTATGGCTCTGCCCACAGTATCGTTCGCAGCCGTTTATATTTATGTCGTCACGCAGTTTTTTGTTTGCCGACGATTGATACGAACGGGCTTCAAACTTCGGCTTGCTGAACTGCACAGAAGACCTTGAAATAACCGTTCAATAAATCTACCTTAATTTATCCTAAAGAAAGCTTTGATTTATACCCTCGAAGAAGGAAATACATTTAATTTTCACCACTTCGCCTTCCCTTGCCGTTAACAATAGGAAATGGACAATCTGAAATCTACAATATAATGTCTACCGTCTCGTTTTTAATCGAGATACCGTGGCGCATGTAATCGTTTCGTGGGCGGGTGGAACCTCTCGAAACGAGCGATAGTATTGGCCTACGCAACAATAGAAAACACCCTAGCCCATTAGAAAGTGCAGAACAAAAAACATAGAAGTATAGTATTATGGGTGCAATCAGAATAAAGGTCTGAAGAGGTTCAGTGCTACTCGGAGGAAAGGCAAAGAGGTAGGGTAGGAGGCGCCACACATTTCTCTGTGTATATTAGTTAGTGTTACCCTCTTTAAATAGTTATTTTCTAAGTGGTGTACATGCATGAAATCAACGCACACAATATTTTATTAAACATCAGGGACTAGTCAAAAATTTGCAGGGCAGATGCAAGGGGGGAGGGGGTAGAGAATGAAATCAAAAAGTCTAAAAATATATATAACCCTCCCTAGACAATGAGTATGAAATATTTTGACCCTTTCTCCCCTATAACCACCTCTTTTTCAGTTCCCTATGATATATGACCCTGGTTTTAAAGAATTCGAATTGGAAGAAGGTGGAAAATAGCATTTACAAAAAGGTTTTGTTAATAACACTACCAATCTCATACAAGTGCCTTTAAATATATGAATTAAGATTTGTTTGCTATCTAGTACAACCATGTGATTGCAATGTAAATTATCACAAGCATGAGTAGTGAATCAATTATCCTGCTCCCCTAGCACAAACCATGTATGACACAAAAATATGCTAGAACTCCATGTAAAAGTGGCCCGAGTTAAGACCACTCAGGGCCTCTTGTTATCTATAATGCGTTGGGGATAAATTCCTGTTTCACTGGAATTTCGAAATTGCAAAGCTACAATTAGCAATTCCAGATGTCTACAAGGAATGTATTAGACATGGTCCTTGTTAAATGGAATGAATCCTAAAACCCATGAAGAAGTCCATAACCAGAAGTGTCCATCTCTATTGGGGTAGCGACCCATCAGTGTACAGAGTAGTCTATTTTTAGAAATGCTAATCTCAAATTTCGCGGTGAAAAACAATGGCGGACATTGGGTCAGATTCGGGAATCAGAAGTAGTTTTGAAAATCCGGGGGGGGGGGGGGGGGGGGTGGGGAGAGGGGGAATCATGTACATGACGTAAATGAGATGTGCGGCGGAACCGGGTACAGGTTTGATCCCAATTTGGCAAACTAAGCCTTGTTTTGCTGCAAAACAACTATGAATTTGGATCGATTTTCATAAATGTCATGGAATTCTGGTTAATAAAAATACCTTACTACATTTTATTTTGCAAACTCGGTCGGGCGCTGAACACGACACCTCACATACCTTCCCTTTATTGTACAATCAGTGCCCCCAACCCGGATTGAAGCTCAGTACATACAGGTCGCCAAGCGGTGCTACAAACGTACAAAGCAACGGTGGCAAATGCCTGGCTTTTGACAGCTAAAATTGAAGATTTTGGAATTGAAATGAAAAGAAATGTATAGACTGGTCATCTGTGCCTCTGCTAATGGAATCTTGGGATGATTTGAGAAAGTTCAAAGTGATTTTCAACCATTTGATTGGTGACGAGTTAAATTTGAATCAATGAATGAAAACGGAACCGAAAATTCACATTCATCTAGCTCAAACAACTGCTCAGGAACAGCTGATATTATACAAGGACAAAATACCATCAAAGTAAGCCAAGTTTACTTTTACATTTTCATTTAATTGTTTTGTTTTTAATCCATTGACGAGAAATTCTTGGAAACTCGGTCGCATGTGACCCGTTGCCCTGAGGTAGTTGATTCAAATCTTGTTCAAATTGCCTGAAGAAAACCCTTGCTTGTACTAATTTTAAGAACTGGAATTCCATTTTTAGCTGAGATAGTATTCAGTTTTCGATTGTAGAGTTTATTATCGGAGATGTATAACAGTTAGTCTTTAATAAAACAGCAAAGTGACAACTGTTTCATAGTGATTGTGCTTGATGAACTGCCAGAAATCAAAATTCACTTTTTGCTAGTGTTCAGTGTACCAGAAATTGACTTTTTTCACAGGTTATAGCTATTTTGTCTCAGTTCCAGTCGATTATTAAGCTTTTCCAATTTCTTTGAGATTTGCCGGGCTGTTCGATTTCAGAAGCTAAATTATCTGCCAATCGCAAACTTACAGGATTTTCAAATTTTCATTTGAGCACAAACTCAAAGAAGTAAACCCGAGAACATATGATTGTCTTTTTCAGAAAATTTCTATGGCCATATTATAAACAAATAACAGCATGATTTGTAAATCGCTGTATGCCAAATATAACTATACTATAATAAAAAATAAATCTGCGTTTATGAACCAAAATAAAGGCAACACTTAGCTTCGTTCTGTATACATAACACGCTGCTGTAAACACGAAGCCTTATGCAGATTGAATGGGAAAATAAAACGTTAAATAGGAAACCACAAGTTTTGGTTATGGACTTCTGGTCTTTTGAACATGCGGTGGTGCTCACCAATTCTTGTTATAAATGAGAAATAGCTGATCATCAGAACTTTTTACACTAGCAAGTAGCATCGCTTTGTCCGCCAATTTTTTTTCGCATATATAATGAACTGTACTATATTACAAACAAAGGAAGTCGCTGTATTAGCCAATCAGGTGCTGCTGATAAAATTTCGAAGAATATGATTGGGTAGCGTGATGGCGGGAAAAGCTTTCTATAAATAGACTGCTCTGTAAAATGATGGCCCAAGACCTTGTATGATAGATCGACACCTCTGGTTATGAACTTCTGGTATAATAAATATATATATGCATTGGTTCTAAATCTGTTTATAATGAAAAGATAATGGGAAACGCATTTTTTTTAATTCGATATCTATACGATCATGCAGGTGAACTCAAGATTGGAAAATACCCTTTAGGAACTAGTGTATCCCCTGTTGACTTATTTTTTATATAGAGTATGCTTAATGCCTTGCCTCAAGAATGGCAAAAACTGTTGAATAAAAATAAAAGTATGATATCTGATATCACGGATGGTTTAAACTGAAGTATTTTTTATCTGTATGTCAAGGAAAATGAATATATTACCCTAGAAAAACGTAAATCGAAGTTCTTGTATGAAAAACGTATCGCCACTTTAATTGATAATATTTTATTTTATTCAATTGATTATCAGACCATAAGTGGAAACCTATTATTATAAGTTATACCATGGCATGAGGGGTATTAGTGATTTAAATTGCCCCGAAAGCCGTGGGAAGATTTGTAAAATCTTCCCGCGGCTCTCGGGGCAATTTAAATCACTAATACCCCGAAATGCCATGGTATAAGTTTGTTATACTATGATCGCCGAGGAACGGAACAAATCTCTGAGAAGTTTAGTTTTCTCTGCCGAAACTAAAGACGTCGCAGTCGAGTTGCTTTCGAAAACGTTTTGTTTAATGCTTGACTGAGCGCCATTGATTAAACGACCCTGGCTTCCCCTGGGGAAAAGCGTGTTGTTTTTGAGAAGAATAACACTAAAATACAATGTAATTATGCGGTTGACTAAATATTCAAAGAGCATGAATGGATTTTAATTACGTCACGTTTATGGTTTTAAGTATCCCACATGGAAGAAGCGGGTTTGAGAAATTAAGAGAAGAATATGCAGATTGAAATAGGTCATCCCACATGGATTACATTGAAGGTTATGATGAAGACAGGCCAGTTTGGATTCAGTATTTTTCATTCGGGAGCGTAGGGCTAGTCGTGCTAGAGGGGAGCAGGAGTTGATGCTTTTGACCTTCTCACTTCCAGCCTGCATTCTCTTCTAATTTTCCCTCATTACGCATGCAGGGGAAATTTAGAAATATGCATTGTCTCGAAATTTCCCGGCGAGAAATTTCGAAACAATGCATATTTCTAAATATCCCTGCCATCAGGGAAAATTAGTGGTTTAAATGTGCCTCGGAGAACAAAAGAATCCGAGGCTACCATGGTATAACATGATTTATCAGACCACCTACTAATTATTTTTATTGATTAATCAACTAAGCACAACTACAACAAAGGATAAAATATATAAAAGAGATTATTCAAACCTTGACGAAGAATCTTTTAAATGATTATACACGTATTGATTGGCTTGATGTAGTTTATGGATCAACAAATATAAACCAAATATTTGAATTATTATTCTCAAAAACTACAGGAATCATTGATAAGTATGCACCTGTTAAACAACTATCAAGAAAAGAGAAAAAGTTCTACTTAAAACCATGGATAATTCCAGGTCTAAAAGCTTCAGTTGATACCAAAAATAAATTATTTAGACATTACATCAATACTAGAAGTAACTGGAGTCATTGCAAATATAAATTATACAGAAATAAGCTGAGCCAACTGCTGAAATTAAGCAAGAAACGATACTATCAGGAATACTTCTCTCTTAACCAATCTAATACAAAAACAATATTTCGAAGGGCATTAGACAATTAATCAGCTTGAAATTTAAAGTTAAATTCAGACCTAATAAAAATATAAAAGGTAAACAAGAAATTACTGACGTCAAACAGATAGCAAATGAATGTAATGAATATTTTTCTAATGGTTGGAAAAACTTAGCAGCTGCTCTCCCACCTTGTAATTCGTCTTTTAGAACCTACTTAGATCAACCTCAATCTTCAAGCTTTTTTCTGTCTCCTATTTCTGCACTTGAAATCGAGAACATTATATCTAGTCTAAATAGTAGTAAAGCAATAGTACCGTACAGTATTCCTGTTCCTTTGCTGAAAATATTGAAATCTGTAATATCATATCCACTGGAACTTTATTCAATTATTCGATTATTCAATTACCTCGGGCACTGTTCCTGATCAGCTGAAAATTGCAAAAATAATCGCTATTCATAAAAAAAGGTTCTTTTTTACTTACATTTAACTACAGACCCATATCTCTCCTTTCCATTTTCAACTAAATTCTAGAGAGATTGATTAATATATTTTCTTAAAAAATATCTGTTATTTATGATAATCAGTTTGGCTTTAGATCTAACCATCCTACCATTCATGTACTTATATTGTTCATTTATAAAATACATAGAACTATTGAGTCTGGCACTTATTAATGTGGCATATTTATAGATTTATGTAAAGCATTTGACACTGTCAATCATGACATTTTATTGAGCAAGCTCGAATATTATGGTTTAATAGGAATTACGCATGATTGGTTTGTTTCGTACCTAAAAAATAGGAAACAGTTTGTCTCAATAGGCCATACTGACTCGGATTACCAACAAACAGTATGTGGAGTGCCACATGATCGGTTCTGGGCCGGGCCACTATTATTTTTACTTTATATTAATGACATACATAAATGCTCAAATATCATAGAGTTTCACTTATTCCCAGATGAAACAAATTTATTTATGAGTGAGAGAAACATTCATACTCTAGAACCTAAATTTAATATAGAACTAGGAAAAGTCAATATTTGGATAAATGCCAATAAATTATCCTTAAATATCGAAAATACAATTGCATCAAATGAATCTAAACATCCAATAAGACTATTAAACAAGACTCACATGTCAAATATTTAGGCCTTATAATTGACTCAAGCTTGAGCTGGAAAAACCATGTCGATGAAATAAGTAAACAAATTCCAGCGGGATTGGATATTCCTGCTAAACTGAGACATTTCGTGATTAAGGAAATTGTATGCCAAATTTACTACTCTCTCATTTATCCATTTATCACGTACAGCTTATTAGCTTGGGGTAATAGTTACTATTCAACAGTCAAACCTATTCACGGTGGGCACAAACGACCATAAAAACGGCATGAGTTATATATTTAAAATGTTTTTAACGCAGACGATTGAATTAGTATAAGGATGTATAATCGTAAAAGGAATATAACCTGACGACGTCACAATGACGTCATTTATCCACTTGTAATACGTTTCTTATAACTGCTCATTGCCTCTAAAAACGGAATGTCGTATATTGTTAAAATCTTCTCGTGATGAGAATAAAGGAATCGAAAACCCGATGTCGATTCGTTAAGGAAATCAAAAGTTATGAAAGTTTGAATTTTGTCCATTTTCCCGCCAAAACTTGGCGGGAAAAAACAAAAGCATTTATGAAAATATCGCTTCATTCATCGTTTAAGTTGTAAATACTGTTGCATGACATGTTGTCCAAACATAAAACACGGTGGCTAAAATCGTATGTTTTTAGAATTTTGATTATTTTTTTGTCCATAACTAGCTTAAAATTGAAAACACATAAGCAAATACCGTGAACAAATATCCTGCAAAAAAAACGTTGGAACCTAAGTGAGGACATATGCAGCCAAATAGCCTAGCATTTTATCGGCGCATTCAATATGGCAATTGCACACAGCAGTCAGTTGGCATTCTATCGGCATTGCAATCACACATTGCAATATATCGGAATTTTATTTTGGCAATAGATACGGCAAATTGTCTAGCATTTTACAGCTGTAGCGCGTACATATTCGTTATTGATTATATTTGGCTGCATACTTCGGATCCAACGTATTTTTGCAGGCTAGTTGTTCACAGTATTTGCTTATGTGTTTTCTATTATGGATTGTTGTACCGTAGGTCTTATATAGATCCGATTATTCCTGCTGTTGTGATCATTTTCAAAGCTGGTCTGGCCAGCATACCTATATTTTTCGCAGAGCACTGACACGTTTAGTTCGATTTGCTTGGTTTTTGGCTTTTCGCCACACGTAATGACGTGTGACCCGATAACCAAGCCTTTCTGTGAGCTCGTAACTAGATGCTTTTTAGCGCAGTCCGGGTCGGTAGTGCATTGGCACCGAAGCCCGCGTACTGTTTGCTATGCCATACTGACGAGTTCTAATAACCACGAAACAGTTGTCTATGGCTGCAATCTAGTCCGAGCGCTTTTCGTGTCAGGCCTAGCTAACCGTAGCGCTTTGTGTTAGAATTTTACCTTGTATATCAGCTTTGCTGTAGTCTTCGGACTTTTCATTCTTAAAATTGAAGTCATATATTCGGCAACATCATTATGACGTCATAGTTTTTTATACATGCCCTTAGAAAAAAATCCTTTGAGTGATTTTCGAGTTTTAATGATGAAATGCGCTAGTCTGGCACTCAAAAGTCACATTTTTTTCGTTTCTTGATTTTTTTACAATAGGCAGCCTTATTTAGGTACGACTCCTGACGTCACTAAATAAGACGTCATAGCGGCAACAGTCATTCCTCTATAAGTTTTGCTGTAATAGTCGTAGAACGTTCAAATTTGCGCCAAACGAATGTGTATCATGAAGGCCCTTTGATGGTGTAGTCTGTTTGTAACGTTTATTAAAGGGGGGATTTCACCAAAAAAGGAGGCATCAATTATGACGTCACAACAACGTCATCATACTAATATAAAACACCTAAAATATGTAGTTTCATTTTGTTAACAACTCACCAACATTTCTTCAAAGTGAGACTATAAGTAAAGAAATGGTGTTAATTGTAATTATTTGTCCACGCTCACTGATGCCGATTTTGACGTTCTTTAAGCCCGGCGTGATTATTACATTACAAAAGAAGGCATTAAGAATAGTGACTTTTACAAAACCAGATCAATGCTCTGATCCCATATTCAAATAATTCCAATTTCTTAAATGCACAGACCTTATAGTATTCCATAACGCGCTTTTCATGTATCAGTTTCATCATAATTTGTTACCTGTTGTGTTTGATAACTTTTTCTAAACTATAGTGCCAAAACATCAATAAAACACCAGGCTTGCATCAAGATCAACTTACTATATAAATAGAGTTCGGACAAACTATGGGAAAGTTAACCTTCGCTATAAAGGGGCAATTACTTGAAACGAGCTTGATGAAAGCCTTAAAACCTGTCATTAACATCATTTAAGCGAAAGCTTAAATCTAATCTCAGGGAGACTTATCAGTAACATCTTCATTAGTTACATCTGTCACTATTGCATAATACAACTATTATCTGAAAACATTTGGTACCTTATTTATTTATTTATTTATCTATTTACTTACTTTTTATTCATTTGGCTTCTACATTAATTAAGTGTTCTATATTGCTGTAGTCTGTATCGGAGTGTATATTTTTAGTTTTAATCTTTAAAACCCTACAAAACATTGTCATTTACACTCGTTCTCAATAACACGTGCAGGTTCGAAACGAAACTCCTGACTTCGAAGTCGTTTCAGGTGGATGTCAATCAAACGGTTTCCATGGAGTTTGAAGTGAACTGCTGTGCGATAAAATTCGGGTAACTAACATTTTATAAACATGTAAAGAATGTGATGTAAAGTGGTAAGCTGTAGTGCTAAGTGTGCACGCCCTACGAGGGAAAGAGAAAAAATCTCGTGCACACTTAGCACTACAGCTTACCACTTTACATCACATTCTTTACATTTACTAGTGCTACGCGGCAAACATGATTTCATATCATAACTACTCGCTTAGATGGAGAGTAATCATGCTTAGAGCCAAGGGCTTGCAAAATAGGGAAATCGCATAAACTTTATCCATGAGCGAGCGGTTTGTGTTTTATAAGCTCAACAGATTATCCAAAATACGTTGTCGTTGGACGTGAATATCCTTCGAGGAGAAAGTCAAAGCATCGGTTGATATAAACAGGTACGCATGAGTCAATCTGATTGTTTATATAGCTTTCAAAGGTCTTGGAAAAAGAATTATAGTTATTTTTATTCATCCAGTTGCAGATATGCTTCTTATAAGAGGTTTCATCGAGCAATACCCCCGAGCTCTACCTCAACGAGCTCCAGGCATGGATACAGCATTCGACAGGGCAAATATATATTTATTGAAACTTTCAGGACTGGACATGGATTATCGGCAATGCTCTCCACTCTCGACTGACATTTCGGTACCTATGTCGCCTCAAATTACTTACGATTTCGTTGTCATCCTGCACTATTTGCGTTTCCTCCACATCTGGGAGTTGTATGGCGACGTTTTCGTAGTACTGACAGATTCTGCTTCATCTCCTTCAGCAAATTCTCTAACCTAATTTTCAAACATTTCGACTATAAAAGCCCTTGTGTCCGTCTTGGAGAATTGCTGACCGAAGCATACAGACCAGTGTTGCCATAGAAATATAGTTGAGTGACATCCACCAAATTGACGTTTTCCGTTGGAAATTCAATTTCGAACCTGCACGTGTTATTGAGAACGAGTGTAACTTGAATTGTTACTCAGCTCGTTTACCTTTAGTTATTCTGAGTAACTATTACCATAATTTAGTCAGATATACTTATTTATGTAAATTAAGTATTTATAACATTTTGGTAATGAAGATGATGTTGTTGTTGTTGCATCGTGATTAATTGTAATTGACCCCTTATCAAGGAAATTGCTTACCACCCAAAAGCACCCAAAAGAATCTGAATAATATATATGTTTATTTATGTAAATAGTAACAGCCTCTAAGTTTCTGTTGTGTATCCTTGTCAATTTTGTTGTCTACGTTATGTACTCCTTGTCTACGTTATGTACTGTATTTTATTGTGTTTATAGTCGTGTCCACTTTTGTAAAATCAAACTGTAACACTGAAAAAAAAAGAAGTGGCAAGCGAATACTTAACGCTTTCATGCCCACATACGGAATTGTCCCTTTTTTACTGGTTACTTGATTTGGGAGTTTCAGTCTGGCTAAGTCAAGGCCCCTGAGAGTGCCACACAACATAATGTATAGACAAATGATCCTACTGAACTGCATATAGGCATATTAAAATTGAATCATTTCATCTAAATCCTCCTTTCTTTGCATTACATTATTTCATTTCAGAAAAAAAAAGACTAAAATCACACTTACAGAAAAAAATAGGTCTCCTCAGATTCTAAAGTTTCTTACAAAAATGCATGTGTCACATCAAATATAGGCTTTCAAGTTTCCACTAACCTCGCTTTCTGTCGCTGAACACTGAAACTTGCCCAGCACCAAGCCAAATTCAACCACTCTGATCGCAAAGCATGCCGAGAAATCCAATCGACCGGCGGCATAGCGCTCCCCCATCTTCATTCTTAAAAATATATACTAAGTCTAAAGCCATTTCGACCTAATACCTTCATATTGGAATCAATGGCAAGTAAATATTGTCCAATATTCCAACAAAGCTATGATAGGTGGCTCCGGACCCCATTTATAAGGATAAGGATAAGGTTAATTAATTTAACGTCGTTGACGTACAGGAGTGGTTTCCCAATCTCCCGAGCCAAAGGCTCATATAAAAACGCACGACTAATACAGATATATGTTAAAATTAATAACACAAATATAGGGTAAGCTATATATTAAGAATATTAAGACTAATTACAATTTACAATAAACTAATTATTTAAAAAGCTATTTACAAACAACTCGAAAATAATAATTAATAAAATAATTATTATCTAATGATAACCACACCAATATAATTGGTAAGCAATAGGGAGTTAAGAGAGACATCTTGGACATTTGCAGCTATAGGTACATGTAGTACTAGTAAGTTCCAGATTGAGTAGCTGTTTGCGAAATATAGGAAGAGAACTAGCAGATCTAATTTTTACAGGCAACTGATTCCACATGTGAGAAGCTACGTAATTAAAATAATTATGCTGGTACAGACAGTGATATGAAGGGTGCATAATTTACCTTTGTGGCCTCTTAAGTTATAGGAAACTTTATATTCTTTAAATAGGTCAGAAATATAGGAAGGGCCATTAATGTTCTTACATTTATACAATAATAACAGAGATTGGACTCTTCTTCTGTGGTCAAGTGATTGTAGTGAACAGGAGTTAAGAACCTGGTCGTAGTTCACACTATTACCTAAACTTAAAAGTGTCCTCAGTGCAAAATGATTCACTAACACTAATTTCTTACGAAGTGTCTTATTTAGTCCTAATAAAAGCGGGCTGCAATATTCTAAGTGAGGCATGATGTAAGCCTTGTATAGGTTAAACGCTACCTGTGTCAGGGAGGCTTTCCTGAGCTGTGGGGAATTCTCGTAGAGAATGGCCTATGTGGTGAACAGATGTCCTTGACCAGAATAGTTCTCAAGCAATCCAGCTGTCTTTACATGAACTCCTATTGTGCGTATAGGTCGTTGCCCGAACATTGCAAAACTGACCTTGAAAGGAAGATGTTCCAACCGATCGACAACATAAATAAGATATGTCAAAGGTGAAACTAGAAATCAAATATCATACGGCTTGAGCGTAAAACATTATACGAGTCTTTAGATATGTTCCATAGAAATCCAACTAGAAGTTGGTGACTAATCTGCATTGACGGAAAGTTCAATGGATTTAGTACTTGACAAAGTACGGAACTGTAATTAGGAATACTCAAATCTTATTGGCTTGTTGTCTGGATCGCTTGGTACCGATAGCTTAAGATATAATCAATACTTAATTAGTTTCCTGTAAATGAGTTCTATTCAATGTTGTCAATGGATTGAAAACGACATTAGTAAATACAGGCTCGTGACCAAACCGAGATTAACAAAAGAACGTTTTAATTAAAGTAACTCAACTTTGGGGCTAAACTAGAATTTGTTAATATGTTTCTCCTAGAGTAGGATTTAGTCTAAAATCGTAAGATCCTTTATCTTAACACCTGATTAGGAATGAGATTCTTTATGCGCCGTAGCGCCCCTAACTTAGCATAAACTTTTGCGATTGTTTCCTTTACATGAAATTTGAAAGATAAGTGCTTATCGAGCGTGACACCTAATATTTTCATTGAAATATTTTCATTGAAATAGTGATATCTTTATGTCCAACATTAAGGTTATAGTTATAATTTGAGTCCCCGACAATCATAGCTTGGGTTTTATCACCATTGAGTTTCAACAAATTGCTGTTAAACCAGTCATACAATACTCCTAAATCTTTGTTAAGGGTATATTCAAGTTTCACAGGACTGGTATCTGCTGCATAGCTAGTGGTATCATCAGCATATAACCTTAGAGATGATATATCAACAGTAAAATTAAGGTCGTTGATAAAAATATTAAACAGCAAGGGTCCGATGAGACTATCTGAGGGACGCCACATTTAACTGGCAGCCAATCCGAGAACGTTCCATTAACCTTGACTCTTTGCTGGCGTCCGTGAAGATAAGAACCAATCAGCTGCAGAGCAGGATCACTTAGACCATAAGCACGCAATTTGGCCAACAGTAGATGGCAACAGCAGCAACATCTTTACGTTGATCCAGACATAACCGCCAATCATCAGTCATTTTAATAAGTGCAGAACAGCATGAATGCCCCTTCAGAAATCCAGACATATTGGATGAGAAGACTGAACAAAACGCCTCATAAAGTTGATCGTACTTTACCTTTTCAAATAGCTTTGCCATCACTGAGAGGATACTAATAGGGCGATGGTTGGTCTTATTCATTGGGTCATCTTTCTTAAATGCAGGACTTATATTACTCTGTTTCCAACATTACGGCCACGTAGAGGTGGAGATACAGAGATTAAACAGCTTTGTTAGCGGCTCAGTAACGACAGGTGCTGCAATATTTAATAGCTTCGGTGATATGTTGTCTGGTCCACTTCATTTATTTATCTTAATATATTTCGGCAAAGAGGATACGTAGCTAGAGGAAACAGAACTGAAAGTGAAGTCAATCTTGGGACAATTTCCACTGATTAGCTTAACACTAGGATGAAGCAGGGAATCATCTTCTTTAAGCTTTAATTTCTCCGGACCGATGATTGGAGTTGAGAAGTAGGTATTAAATACGTTTGATGGTTCAGTCACTAATTGATTGTTCTCAATGAGCTCACGTTCTCAATGAGCTCACGCTAAAGTGACAGAAAAAGTCCTGGCCCATTCTACGAGTGTGAAATGAAGCTCGTTCTCCATCACAATAACATTTCACAGACTCTGTTCTTCGCGAAAGTGCTGATTCAAGCTCTCGTCAGACTTAATGATGTCCTCCAGCACTCTATAAATGGCGAAAAGGGGTTTAAAAAGCCTTAAACTCTCTGTATTCTGCCAAACAAACGTCCCGCCAGCTCCGTTAAATAATCCACAACTGCTTTCAAAATGGTCGTCTAAAAATTTGATCTTCCAGTATTATAGGTCAGTTGAAAATTCCATGGTAACAATGACTACAGATTACTTAGGGGGGGGGGGTTCTTTTCGGTCTAGAAATAGTTAAGAATTGGTTCCAAAAACTCGGGCCTGAAAGGGTTACCAGTCCTCTGGTTCCCATGGCAACAAAATAATTTCGAATTAATGTTTCATCGGCATAGCCGTAAATGTAGTTTACATACTTTGCCCCAATTTATTTTATTTAAAGACCCTGTGTCCGAGCCCATGGTGCTTTGCGCGCGCAAATCATTTTCGCAGGCTACGAAAATCAGAAAGATCGTTGTTGTTGTTATGTGACTCCCGAATCTTTCGAAATCCATCCCCAGTTTGGGCCATCGTGTAATTATTCATAGGTATATATGATTAACTGACTTTCTTTTATCTTAACATTTGTATATATACTTTTTTTAAATGAAACTTTACGGTTCGAATATTTCTTCGAACCCGGTCTAGAGTGACGAGTAGAGGAATGACGGAGAAAGGACCGAGACAGCGAGGCGAAGTGACTCGGCAAATAATCCTTCAGCAGTCCACATTTTACTTTCTCTAGGTCTACAAGAGAACACTTGTGGTTCAAAAGGACTACTACGTGAGTTTCCCGGGGATTTGATGCACTAAGGGACCGGCGGGCTTCGTTGGAAATACAAAACACAAAGCAACCACTTCTGGTATCAAGAACATTCGTAATTATAATTTCGCACGGCTAAGCTCCACTGAGGTGTTACGACTTATCTGTATCTTATGGAAGATTATGGAATTCGCTGCCAGTACATCTAAGATACACAGACTCTTTAAGCCATTTTAAATCATCACTTAAGACCTTTCTTTTCAGTAGTAGTTATTTTTTTATAGTTTATATATATATTTAATTAGATTAATTAGTCTTTTGTAGAAATAGTTATTTTACTATTGTAAGGGCATCGATACTTATATATATGCTCCTAATACGTTTTAAATTATTACTTAAGACCTTTATTTTCAGTTGTAGTTAGTTTTTATATATATTGTAATTAGATTAATTGTCTTTTGTAGAAATAGTTATTCTACTATTGTAAGAGCATCGAGACTTATGTATGATGCTCCTAATACGTATTATTATTATTATCTGTATATGTTTTGCATTTTTATTAGCAGAGAAAGCAATGTCCTTAACCTTTTTTTTTCATCCTCCAGTATGTCCAGAAAGTCTTGCTACCAAAACTACGATCGCGGTTCAAACTCCAATCTGCCGAGTTCAGCTGTTACTTCGCTGTGAGTTTGACTCGAGTGCGAGTACGACATTTCATTTTGCACTCAAAATATATCATTCGCAAGGAAAGTAGAGATCTTCAAATACAGCTAAGCAATACTGGAGACATGAAAACAAGGTAACAAGAGTATGTGTCTGCTTGTAGAGTTGAAAAAAGTCGCACTCGTAAATCGAATTAGAATCTAAAGAGAACACTCGAAGCATCCGGGGAAAATTCGTGGGCTCTATTGGGTTTTTAATCCGGTAGAAATTATGAAATTCGTTATCCAAAGTGTATGTGTACTTCTTTTATGAAACTTATAAACAATCGAGAGCATTTTAGTTCGCCTAAAAGCTGGCCTTTAATTTATGCGGCCGTTGATAAACAAACTAATCATAACATTGGCGCAAAGCACCATGGGCTCGGACACAGGGTCTTTAAGTAAAAACGCCATGACCACCACATGTATATTTGAATAAATTTATAAACAAGCACAAATCACCGAACTCCTTTTAGGTTCTGTTTTGGTGCTTAATTGTTGGTTTTGATCGGATAACGTACTTTGAAACAGGTGTTTCAGGTTTAAAAAAAAAAGAAAGAAGCTTTTTGCGGAAAGGATAGCCGTTTTGAATAATGCTTTACCATCAGTATTTCATCGCCTGTGTTGTTTTTCAAGAATCTAAAAAGCAACAACCATCAGGGAAAAAACATTTGAATGACTGATGGCATCTTTGTAGATAGCGTCTAAAATATATCCTCCGCTCATAGTTTTATCGCCTTTTCGATTTAAACAAAATAGGTATCAATTATTATATGAAACCACAAGTCCTGATGAAGCTGTCTCTACTGTTTTTAACTTTAATCCGATAAACAATGGCATTTTATTTAATATGAATTCGTTTGCAGTAGGGAGGCATCATATCTAATTTTCGATTTTTTCCTAACACTGGGGCAGATCGACATGTCTACTGCGATAGATTGAGATTTGCTGATTTCGGATTCCAGTCATTGACTTCATATCTATTGTTTAATACCATGCTACCGATGAATGTTACCTGGATATGCAATAGAAGGTTGTAGAACGCATGCGTCTGTTGTTACGTCAATGTTTCTGATTGCGATTGAATTTTTTACCATCGACGATCCCTTGAATACAAGCTGTAAATAAAACAAATTAGGATTAAAACGTATTACTAGACGTGGAATAATATTTCATAAGGATACTAATAATAAAGTTGATGATGACACAGCCTCATGCGCAGGCAACTTTACTTTTCAGGATTGGGTCACCTGTGGTGGGGAGGAGAGGGGACTGTAGCGAGAAAGGGGAGGGAAGAGGTAAGGTGAGGGTTATGAGCTAGTTTAAGCGAAATGGTTAGGGTAAGTTCTATAGTTAGTGCTAGGATGCGGGTTAGTGCGTGCGACCTTTCAGACCAAGGACAGTTTGGGTGATGCCAACAAGTCTCAGTACCGTCTATATCGACAGGTATAGTTTTGCGCATGACAATTCATATTTGACCAAAGTAGGGAACAGGTAAAACACTGAATTATGAAAGTATATCCAGAGGGGTAAGGAAATGTATTTGTATTCTAATATTGCTTTATATTCTCATGATTCGGTGTTCACGGATCTCACTCTCACTCACGGAAAACATCTCAACCTTCCCTGCTAAAAATAGCAAACAGTGGCGGAAATTCAAAACTTCAAAAATAACGCATATCTTGAATGAACGAAGATATTAATTATCTCTTCAGTTTTGAAGTTCTGTCGACATATTCTTTCAGTTGCAATCATCAAATATCTTACAAATGAATGTGAAATTTAAATTTTGCGCCAACTTCGTAACATCATTTTTCCGGCGCCCAAACCATTAAAATTGAACATAAAAATCATAGCATTTATTGGAATGAGGAGAGCTTTCATATTGCACATGAGAATATGCAATACATGTATTGTTATTATTGTCATTCGTATGAGAAGTTATTTCAAACAGTCATTCTTTGTGTTTCATCAGGCAGGGTATTCCAAATACTTAGAAAACAATAAAATTAAAATCCCTCTGGTTTTAATGCTTTCTTGGCATGTGTAACCCCTGATAAAACACATGAATTCGTATTCGAAATAGTACTTAACGATTATAATAATAATTATGACCATGATGGTAATTGTCATTACGACAATTTATAAAAAAAAAACTTTATTACTTTGAACTTGTTTTGAGCCTTGATAGGTGCCCTGGCGTGTAACCACGTGGTTCCATGATACCCAGACATACTCCATATTTGGTCATGGATAATTCCTACACTGTACACATCAAGCTTGGAGGAAGAGTTCGTTGGGAGACGTAACGAAAACTCTAAACACAAACTGATCCGTTTATAGGCTGGTATCCAGGGTATAGAGGAAAATTCAAGGGATGACACACCCTCGCCGCTGAGTTGCACAAATCCTCCTGAAACTAACATGTGAAACAACCAATAGATAACGTTATAAACAAAGGCTGATAGACTGTGCTACAAACCGGGTTTAGACTACACTAATTAGCTCATTTTTTTCAGATGTAATTTAATGTTTTGTAAATGTATCATAGCTCAAAAGCCATTAAAACTTTCGAAAGTACAGCTTCACACTCCACATGCATATTAGACTGTCATGACATAAAGAAAACGAGCAATAAAATGTCATTAACTGGGGAAACATTGAAATTCTGAATGCAAGGATTAATTACAGTTTTTAAATGATGACGTTGTATTGTTCAACTATCGTAAGCAGGAAGGCAAATCAAACGTTGTCACATTAGTTGTCAACCTGTCACCCTATCTGGTTACGATACTAGTGCGGTGCAGAATTTGGACACCACGACATATTTCTTGAAAAATCTTGAAGTTGTCTCATAGAGTTCGTTAAAGATATAGCTTATAAAGATAGAGGGCAGCAGTATCCAGCGAAAAAGACGACATGGAAGCCAACCGCTTCATCCGTGTACGTACTCTAATAACCGGTAGATGTTTTGATTTCATTATACGTAAAGTACTAGTTAGAAGTACTCGCACAAACAGCAGCAGAGCAGTTTTTCGTACTACGAGAAATTCCGGCATTTAATGTTGTTATGCTTTTAGTTTTCAAATAATTCAACATTTGCTTAGACACTGAAATGTACGTAGAGGTTATGACGAGCTGGCGACCAGCTGACGAAGACATGCACGCCGTCGTAAAGATAAGTAGCAAGGCAGAGATTAGGACGAATATTTGCTCTGTACATGGTAACTACTTTGAGAAGAGGATGCTGGAACTTTGCTTCATAACTGTCATATTTAACATTATGAATAGTTGTTGTTTGTGGCCATGCGAACAAAAGCAGCTACTGCGGGTGTGATATAACAAATACTGTACTTTCTCTACGATTCGAAAATTACGCTGATCTCTTTTGAAAACGCTTTCGAAATGAGGAAAGGTAGCGTTTTCCGTTTGCCAATATCTCATCTCGTTCCAGAGATATTCAGGTTTTCGCAATAGGAAAATGAGATGAACTGTGACGTCATTTGATGGGCGCAGCTTTGGAGACAAAATCACAAAATGAAGAATATCTCAGCAAATACTGGGTAAGAAAGTGTGGTAGTAAGGAAAATATACATCAATGTGCGTTGTCGTAGAAACACTCTTGGCCCCAGTTTCCTTTTCACCTTGAAGATAAAATATAATTCTTGTTTCTGTTATATATATAAAATAATTTGTTTAAACTACTCACATACAATGCATACATTGTTCAAAGTAGTCTGATGCGCCCACAGCAGTCAATTGTTTTTAACAAAGGAGAAATTACAAAATTGTGTTTCCGCACGGAAGAAGCCTCGACCTCGAGTGTTTCCATGGCAACGTCATACTTAGCACAGGGATGTGCATTTTCACTTAGCACCACACATGTGCAAAGTTTCAGTTGTGTTTACCCATTATTTGTAGATATATTCTTCATTTTGTGATTCGTCTCCAGACCTCTGTCCATCAAATGACGTCACAGTTCGTCTAATTTGTATATTACAAAAAATCTGAGTATCTCTGGAACGAGATGATATATTGACAAACGGAAAACGCCTCCCTTCCCTAATTCCTAAGCGTTTTTTTATGAACTCAATGTTTGAAGCTACTTGTCTAACCGCAAGCAAAGAGTAGTTATAGACGGGCAGTCATCAGATTGGCGACATATCAAAGCAGAAGTGCCTCTTGCTCGGTCTTAGGACCTTTGTTATTTTTTAATATATATTAAAGTGCCTATGAACCTTATTATTTTATTTTAGATATCAATTCTACATCAAGTGAAAAGTAGAATGGTACAATATACCTTGCTTTGAATGCTGTGCCGCTGAGTTAAGGAGGTTTTAATATCCAAAATGCTAATTACATGACTTCAGGGGAGGCATCAATTATTATACAATTTTTTTTGTTACAATTAAACAAATTTTTCAAATTATCAGTGTTATACCCATGGTTGAAATAAATAAATGTTAGAAATTTGTTTTCCTACATAAGTAGAAACGCCCATTCACAACCACTAAGAAGTGATTGCAGATACCTCCCCTGACGTCATGTAATTAGCATTTTGGATATTAAAACCTCCTTAACTCAGCGGCATAGCATTCAATGCAAAATATATTTTACCATTCTGCTATTCACTTGATTTAGAATTGATATCTAAAATAAAAATGTATTGTTCATAGGCACTTTAAAGATACTACCAATGATATTCAAGCAGACTGTTTACTCTACGCTGATGACCCTTGACTTTTCCAAATTGTGGACTTACCTGGAAAGTCTTCATTAATATTTAACAACGACCTTGAAAAAAATCCAAACTTGCGCGCATGAGCTAAAAAAATGGCTAGTTACTATAAATCATAGTAAGACTGAATATATGACATTTTCAGCTAAGCGATTAAAACCGCAACACACGGATTTATATTTTGGTGGCAATAAAGATCAACGAAGTTTCCAACCACACTCATCTCGGAGTAATTTAACCTTGTCTTCAAATTTATCTTGGAGAGCCCACAATTTGAATGTTCACCAGAAGGCAAGTAATATGTTAAATATGCTTAAAGGGATACCCGAGTGAAAAACACATTGGGGCTCAAAAGAATCTTCAACATGTTCTTTGTTCAGAAAATGTATTAAAATTTGATCAAAGGTTTTTAGTATTAAGAACGAGCACCTCAAAGTTGGCCCCACGAAGACATGGGCGCCGCCATCTTTGTTTGCATTTACGGAAGTGACGTCACTTCGTCCCACCAGCGTTCTCACTCTCTCACTTATTAGGTGTTTTTAGGATGATAAACGCCTTAACTGTACCTCACATACATTGTAGTTCTTATACTTATTCAGAAGTCACTCGAGTCTTTTAAGCCATGTTGTTTTGCTGTTATTAAATGGCAGTTACGAGACCTTGTTGTTCGTCTGATAATTTCTCGCCTTCCCAATGCTTTTCTTCCTCCTCCCAGTCTTCTTAACTTTTCTCATAATGTCGTCTTCATCATAATTCCGGTTTCTGTAAGAATTCCTCTGCAATCTCGATGAAAATATATCCACTTTAATTCCGAGCGTGTGAAAATCATACAAAGACAAGTAGCCGCGATACGCTGGTGGGACGAAGTGACGTCACTTCCGTAAATGCAAACAAAGATGGCGGCGCCCATGTCTTCGCGGGGCCAACTTTGAGGTGCTCGTTCTTAATACTAAAAACGTTTGATCAAATTTTAATACATTTTCTGAACAAAGAACATGTTGAAGATTCTTTTGAGCCCCAATGTGTTTTTCACTCGGGTATCCCTTTAAAGGAATTCGGTGTAAAGTACGCAAGGATACACTAAGAAAATTATATAAATCACTTGTTAAGCCTATAATGGAATATGCTGACGTCTTATGGGACGCATGTGCACTGGTGGCGAGAGCGACCTCGTTGAGCCTGTTCAGTATGAAGCTGGAAAGATCGTTACGGGTGCTATGAAGGGAACAAGTAGGCCTTGTCTTATGGAAGAGCTGGGGTGGCAGCTAATGAAAACTAGGCATGCTATTCACAAACTCACTTTATTTTAATATCGTAAATAATTTAAGCCCGCTTTATCTCAAGGAATTGCTCCCTTCTAGAGCTGTGATAGAACACATTTTCCCTTGTGCTCCGCACAAAATTTCACGCTACATCCTGTCCGTACAGAACGCTACAAAAAAAAAAAATTTCGTCTACTACTAAGTTGTGGAATGATTGATATTGAAATTCGTTCGCTTGATGCATTATATCCCTTTAAGAGAGCGTTAGTTGGTCTCTTTAATGTCCCGGATTATTTTAAGCCGTTTGATTACTCACTTGATATGTATTCTTCTTTAATGTTCAAATTTCGTGCATTGTACAAAATCCAAGCATGTGATTGGCTAATGAGCGTGCATTATTGGTGACCACAGCACTCGACCCAGACCCTCTCTTACCTAGGGAAAGGGAGACCTAGTCCTTCGCTTAGTTACGTGTTTGGCCGGCTTGTAAAACCTCATTGCAATCGCATATTAAACAGTGAAAATGCAGAAAATGACTAGAAAGGTAACGGCAGGATTGAACTCTGTTGCCTGTGTGACAGAAGATATATTTTGAGGCGAACATTTGCATAATCGCTCGTTGGAAATGGCCGATTTGCGAGTGCTGGAAGTACAACTTTACAAGTCAACATGTGTCCGAGTGAACAAAAGAAATGGCTTTTATTTCCGAGACATTACTCTAACAATAAGAGGAGAAAATTAAGCGAGAATTCAGTGGATGGTTCGAAAACCCAGGATTTTTGATTTGGAAAATGTTTGCATCGGAGCCGAGCACATGGCCGGAGGCGGGTTTCAAGTCAAGATTTCAATTCACTGCCCCACTAGAATCTTCAGGTAAGTTGTTTTCGAATGAAAGAAACTATTAAAGAAAGCAGACTATCTTGGAGTTAAGCCGGCTAAATACTCGATATCTGACACGTGGCTCCAGGAGAAACGTTTTCGAGTTAAATGTACAATCATACTATTCGCCTCACATTATGTTTTGAGGCAAACATTTGCATAATCGTTCGTTAGAAATGGCTGATTTGCAAGCGCTGGAAGTACAACAACTAACAAGTCAACATGTGTCCGAGTAAACAAAAGTTTCTACAACACTCTAGCAGTCTTACTGAAGAAATTGATTTTATTTCCGGCGAGACCTTACTCTGTCAATAAGAGGAGACAATGAAGCGACAATTCAGTGGAAGGTTCGAAAACCTAGGATTTTTTATTTGGAAAATTAAATGGTTGCATCAGAGCCGAGCACATGGAGGCCGGTTTCAAGATTTCAATTCACTGGAATCTGCAGGTTAGTTATTTTCGAATGAAAGAAACTATTAAAGAAATTAGACTATCTTGGAGTTAAGCCGACTAAATACTCGATATTTGAATACATGGCTCCAAGAGAAACGTTTTCGAGTTAAATGTACAATCATACTTGCAAGGCGTCAACTAACCTGACCGAACGCCAAAGTAAATTATTCTTTGCAAAGTTATCTACTTCTGTTTTTATTCATTGTCTATTGAAATGACCTTTCTTTGTGGAGATATATTTACCGTAAAATGATTGAATTCATGCGAAATATTTGACTTCTTTATGAAATTGTTATTGACAACTGATTTCAATTGAAATTCACGGCTGACAGTGCACTCAGTTTGAATATTAAAAGGGTTAGAGACTTTATGTTTGTGCTTTATCGGCAAAATACAGTCGCTTGCTGACTGTATGATGAACTCAAAATTTCTTCATACTGCATTCGGCCTTCGGCCTCATGCAGTATTCATTATTTTTCGTTCATCGTACAGTCAGCGCGCGCCTGTATTTGTCGATAAAGCACTCACAAGCAGTCTCTAACACTTACATAATTCATACCAGACTTATACTAGATGCATGTGCTCTAAATTATTACCTCTTTAAGATTGGGATCAATACTTCTCCTGCATGTAGCTGTGGATTTAGTAAGGAAAGTATATCGCATTTCTTTTTACACTGTCCCACCTATGCTGCCTTCAGACCAAATTTGCTCTCCGCTGCTGTTCGGATCGTTTCTAACAGACTTTAAAAAAATTGTATCGATTTTTACCACGTTCAGTACTATATAAGAGTGTCTAATAGTTTTCATCTGTCATAACTTAATCACTTTCACTTTTTTTAAATTGTATTTCTTTATCGTATAGCCTGTAACGTCCTTCTCTCAAATATAGAATACTGTATTATAAGTGTAACGTGTGAGCCCACTAGATAAGCTAATAGAGCTCTTGGGGTGAACTCGTAAACAAATATGTTTTAAAAAAGTGAGATGAACTTAATTTTCGATTCGTAGGCACTTTAATCAGAATAGACACACTATTTGGCTTTTAATTAGATATAAATATGTATATATTTGCTACTTTATTTATAATAACTACTATAACTGTTTTATCTGTATCGTTTTTGCATCCTTTTAAAAGGATGTACATCACACATTGTCGATTTTGATCACGTGATGTTGTATAGAAACTAGAGACACCATACATTTACAGATGCAAGTAGCATGACATTGAGACTGGAAACATTGAAGGTACAACGTAAGCATAATTAGAAAAGTGTTTCAGGAAGTAGTTTCAGATACAGTCCATTTTTCATTGGCCGATATGTTATGAATAGCTTGATGTGTGAGAAGTATTAATACCGCTTAAATAAGTGTTGAGAAACTATAGACTATTTAAAAAAGATAAATATAAATCATTAAATGAAATGAAACTAGAGAAACAAACATGTTTTCTTCGCCACAGTACTCGATCCCACTTGCCCCGGCTGATCTGCATTAAAATCAACTCAGCGAGTAAACGAAATGAGTGCGAAAAGAAAAACAGCAAGAAGACATGAATGCGTCTCTGGTATCTGGACTAGGATAAAAGGAACGTTGTAAACATTGTAAACAATTTGTGTTACCTACCAGACGTCCAGTTCCACCTCGTAGAATTCTCCACGACATTCCATCCAGGACACAATCCACTAGAAAAGGTGCAGCGGTGTACCGAAGACGCTGTAAAAAAGACAGCAATCTTAAGTCACAGGACAAACAAGCATGAGAGTTGGTAACAGTTGACCGCCTACTCTTATAGACTCTCGTCATTCCTCGTCTGTTGTCCTAGGCTTTGACCGAGTGTCTGAGTAAACTCACCCCTGAAGGAAACAAGTTATCTCGGCTAAAAGAGTTTCGACGGTAAAATCGTTGGGCCTCTTAAAAACGTGCCTTTTTGAAGCCTTGTCTGTCATCCTGGTTAATTTTAAACACGCCCCTCGTATAAGCTTTTGTTGATGAGTAGTAGTATTAGTAGTAGTAGTAAACGTTATTTAGTGAGGATATCACGCCTATCCAAGAGAGTAATTTAAGGCGTGGTCCTCAAATGTGTAAGCAATATAGTTTACAATCAGTTTGCATAAAAATACAAATTTACAATTTACTAATTTACAAAATTACAAGTAAATCGATAAAAATTGAGGTAGGACGACGGCTAAAATACTTACCGAGAGATACATCTACAGCTCGTAAAGTGTTGGGATTTGCAGAAATTACACTGTCTTTCTTCTAAGTGGTTAATATTACATTGCTCATCAAAAAATCAATTTCTTTAACATTTTTTTGAAAGTTTGGCTGCTTACATCAGAAACAACATTTGAAATATCGGCCGAAAGAGAATTGAACAGATTAACTGCACTAAAACAAAACCTGTTTTATAATTATAATAATAATAATAATAATAATAATAACAGTTCTTATATGCATTATGCATGCCTCAATGTGTTTACAAGTTTGAATGTAGTATAACTAATAATATATATGTCAAATTTACAATGTCAAGTATATATATGATATAAAAAGATATAATGTACATACACGAAATTAAACTATTCTATAAGAATGAAAACGGTGGGTCTAAAGAAGATATATAATGTACATACACGAAATTAAACTATTCTATAAGAATTAAAAAGGTGGAACTTAAGAAGATACATATATATATAATGTACATACACGAAATTAAACTATTCATAGTATAAGAGTTAAAACGGTGGGTCTTAAGGAGCGCCTTAAAATGATATAATGACTCTGAATTTCTATTCTTAACTGGAAGTGCATTCCAGAGACTTGGTCCAGCAACGGAAAAGGCGCCTGGACGCCCGGCACACTCGTCCTTCATCTTTCCAAGAACTTTCTTGTTTGCCATGCTATGTAGTGGATGCTCCTTAGGGTAGTCAGATGTGTCATAGAGATCTTCGTGGGTAGCCATGTCGGCATACACATCGTCTGTCTGGATCTCAAGGAGTAGGCTGTCCGTGTCTGTATAGATCAGCTGGCATCGATCTCCATACTGTCCAAGCAGCTGGTTGTAGTAGGAATCGTACATCAGATGCTTTGAGTGGTCGAGAATGCTCATCCCCACGTAGACTGGGCGGTTCAATGTCAGCCGACTCTTGTGCATTTGTAGGGCTGCCAGATCATCGTCGAAGATATTTGCCCGCGCGAAGGCTGGGCTGGCAATCAGGCGTCTTAGTTTGTCCTCTTCGCTGGCGCGCACTAGATTGACATTGACGCGCTTGCGCAAGTTCTCCATGGTTTTGCCGAAGACTCTGTTGTTCATCAACTTGTACAGGTCCTTTTCGAAGTCATTGGTTGCCTGCTTCCGTAGCTTGGTGTTTTTTCGGATATAAGGCTCCATCCATGGGCTTTGGTCGAATCGTAGCGCTCGGTGTATCTTCTTGAGACGCATGCCTAGTAATAGGTATAGCTGTAGATTGCGGTAGTGTAGTACATATCGCTCTTTATCGCGGAGGTTCGGCACCAACTTTTCGACCTCTATCGATGTCCCTTTGAGGTTGCATTGATACTCTGACATCCACTCCTTTGGGATCTTCATGCGCTCTGGTGCTAGAGGATAGGCATTATGTGCGTTGTGCAGTTCTGGGGGGTATTCGAGATCCACTTCTAGTATGTAGCCTTTGAGGCTGTCAGATAGATGGTCTGCTATAGTATTGGTTAGTCCTTGGAGGTCCTCTACCCATTTGAAGCACCTGTTGGTAGTGGCTGACTCATTGCCCATCCATATAGGTTATTGGCATCGAGGTATTTGGATGTATGTTGTGGGCTTGGATTGGTCGTAGCACTCAACCAGAGGCTTGTTGGCTTTGGCGTATCTCTTGGATACCATAGATATACCTACGCGAAGACCTTTCTCTATGAAGAGATGCTGGTCATAGTCCACTAGCAGCTCGAGCTCCACACCTGTAGTCTTCAAGAGCGCATCCGAAGATAGGCCAGGGCTGGTGTAGTAGTGTGCAGGGTCTAAGCCGTACTGATGTAGGCATGTTTTCCGAAAGGTCTCAAAGACATCTGCCAGAAGAAGCACATCAGTTAGGAGATATAGGTCGTGGTAGTCTCCCATATCTTTGCAGTCAAAAGTGTCCCAGACCTTTTGAGCGTGGGCGTAGTCCTCATCGGAAATGCCTTCAACTAATAGCTTGCTGTAGAAGTCGGCTTGTGGTGGGAGTGGCTCTGCAAACCGAATCCAGCTATCCATATACTCATACGGGTAAACACCCTTCCGTGCGAGAAGGTGAGCATTCGCTGGTGTGTGTCGTATTGTGATGGAAAGGCATGACTTATCGAGCTGTTTTTGACTCTCAACACCACACTGAGGGCATGTTCCCACAAGCAGCCAATCCTCGTTGATAACGACTTTCTCGCCCTCCTCGCAGGTCTTACACTTGTCGGGAGTTGCCCCAATGGTGTTGCACACTAGCTTGTCTAGGGATGCCAACAGGAACTGAGCGCTGTCGATGAATCGCAGCTGGCCTAGGGAGAATGATATGTACTTCTCTGTGTTATTGGGGATACATGCGATCTGTCCCTCCATCTTGGAAATAGCCTGCATTATGAGATGCGAGTCGTAACCCCGCAAGTTGTGGAATACGACTGGAATTATTATGGTTTTGGGGCTAAACCGAAGCTTGAGGTTACAGGCATTATGGGCTGCACCTCTATACTTACCCGTGATGTGGCAATGGTCACGAACTGAGTCATTGTAGAGTGGCTTATCACATACATGGCAGATGGTAGTCGTGTTGTGGGCCAACTTGTCCATTGGGGCCATCCATATTGCTTTGGGGTTGGCCAAAACTGCCTTGATTTTCGATTCTTCTTGTTGCATTGCCTCCAGGAACCTTTCTGCGGCATCCAAACCTCTGTAAACAACTGGAGGCTCCGTATGGCCATCACATCGCACCACGACGTAGCCAAAGCCACAAGCCTCGTGATGCTGTGTTTTCTGAGTATTACTCTTTGTGGGATCCAGCTCTGGTCCTGCGATCTTTGTGGTCAAAGCCTCAAAGTCAGCATATATAACATACGGGGCTGGAAGCTGTCTGTGGTGGTTTTGGAAGGAGAGCTTGTTCTCACCCTCTTCAGGCATTTCCACCCGAATCGCATTTTGCCCTATACCTTGACACTCGGGCTTGTGGGCTTCCAGGAGGTCTTCTCGGGAGTACCCATGTAGGCATCGCTCACAAAAGTGTTTCCTCCCGTGGTGTTTGCTATGATTGTAGAGGAGGCGGTTCAAGTCCTTGATCCAGGTATAGTGGTACTTTCCGGACTTCTCTATGAGCAACATGTTGATGCAGCGGATGTCCCCATGTTGCTTGCTAATCCTGTAGACTACCACCACCCCTTTCTCCCACCCAAAAACGTTTATTGCGAGATCGTTTTGCTTCTCAACCCTGCAAATCTGTGATATGGGGGTTGGCGCATCGATTCCTGTAAAGGCTAGACCATCCTCTATAGGATACTTAGATGGTCTTTGCGTATTAATCTCAGCGGGGAAAAGTGCTCATCGGAGTGCCCACCGTAGGCAGTCGTCGTCTTTGTTTTGTACGTTAACCACGGCCCTCTTGTTTTGGACTTCTTTAGGTAGTGAAATGTATGAGCCGCCTCGTAGTGGTTGATATCGTGCGATGTCGAGCCAAAGCAGAACTACTCGGTCTACCACCCACCCTGAACCTCTATGTGTCCATTTCTCTAGGGTCTCTTGGATCTTAGGAAAAGACTTATCTAGCGCGGAATCGATTTCATTGGCTTGCAATACGGTCTCCTGCTTATGGCGAAGTATTGCGTCGATTGATTCTTCACTGCCATCAAGTTTATACTTCCGTAATCGTAATTTCAAGGCAAGCTGAAACTTCACACCTTTTAGATCAAAAATCTCCTCCTCTATCTTTTCATGGATTATGTGGCGGACACCACCTAAGAATGCCATTGGGTCGGCACCAAGTTCGTGGCCCTCTGGAACATTCATCTGCCAGCCTTGTAAGAACTTACCAATGGTCCATTTAATGCGTTCGAATACTGGTGGATAATTCTGGCGTGGGGCTGGCTTGCGCTCCTGTTCATATACATCTAGTACATCTCTCTGATAGTTGTCGTATGACATATCTACTATAAGTATAATACTAGTTTCTCTATTCTCTAATAGGGAGATTCTTAGTTACGAGTTCAGTCAATACAGCGTTGAAGTTCTTTTTAGCCCTCCTACCTTTACGCATCAGGGCCACCTGTGCGGTTATATTACCACATGGACGACAAAGTCGCGTATCTGCTTGAGTCCCAACTCCACACCCGCGGCAGGGATATGGCTCGATCGATCCTTCTCTAAGCTGTTTTCGGTGTTGCTTACAGCACTCGAATAAACAACTCTTACCACAAATAGTTGTCCTGCCGATTGTTAACCATCGACACTGATTATGTCCGCGCATGTTGTGGGTTATAATATGGTTGTACTCTTTCTCTAATTGGGGTTTTTTAATGGTTACATCAAATGTGTGTTGGCGGAGGTTCTTAGTGGGGAGATCGGGGGGGGGGGGCTTATATAAGGAGGTGAATTAGAACGCCCAGTGTACATACTACTGCGCGCAAGAATGAATCGACTTAAAAACTAACAGACATATTTTAAAAATACTACGCTCTCTAATAGGTAGCCAGTGCAAATCGCGCAAAATAGGAGTAATATGGTCTCTGCTTAGCACGGATTACTAACCTTGCAGCTGCGTTTTGTACACGCTGACGTTTGGAGATTTCCGTGGCAGGTAAACCATATAAAAGTGAATTACAATAATCAAGCTTGGTCGTAATAAATGCGTGTACTAGACGTTCAGTGCTGGACCTGCTTAAATACTTCCTTATTCTACCTATATGTTTGAGCGAGTGTAAAGCAGATCGGCATACTTTGTTAACATGACGAGGCATAGTCAAATGACGATCGAAAATGACGCCAAGATTACGAGCCTCATTTGCAGGTACTAGACTATGTTTACCAAGTATGATGCTAGAGATAGGCTCAAGCTTACTGAACCGAGAGAAGAAATGGACTACTTCCGTCTTAGATGGATTACAGGCAAGTTTGTTTGCAAGGAAAAAAGTATGAACGTCTTGAATACAAAGATCTAAGCTATCCAGTGATGACTGCCTAAACGCAGGATTCATCGTAATGTAGAGTTGCGAATCGTCTTCATAAAGCATACAATCGAGGCCATGTGATTTAATAATGTCTTGTAAGGGGGCAAAATACAATATGAATAGCAATGGGCCCAATACCGAGCCTTGGGGACACCAGATGTAATTGTTTGGAACTTGGACTCCGTACTTCCTATCACAACCTGTTGAGAGCGACCGTGAAGATAAGACGTAAACCAACTAAGGACAGATCCAGTAAATCCAAACTGAAATTCAAGTCTGCAGATAAGTATATCATGATCAATTTTCTCCACTATTAGTACGTGCTCTTGGAAGGGCAAAATTTACCTTTGAAGATCTTGCAAATCGCACATTAGTCCGAACAAAACAGGTGTTTGTTCATTGATGACTTTATAAATCAACATTAATTTACGTATCTTAATCAAATCATAAAGAAAAACCCAATGTAATTTATTGAAAAGCGAAGTTGACGGATTCAATATTGGTGCATGTATTATCGATCTAGCAGCCCTCTTCTGCAGTTTAAGAAGAATCACGCCTCGCACGAATAACTAAAAACGGCGGTATTGAGTGTGACAGAAAACGTAAAAGTAACACCATTTCCTTACTTCTACTCTAAATTTGACGAAATGTTGGCAGGTTGGTAACAAAGTAAAACTACATTTTTGGGGACAATTGTTGCTGTATTCTGACGTTGTTGTGATGTGATAAGGGAATGCCTCCTTTTTTGGTGAAAATTAACCTTTAAAACACGTTTCAAACATATGACGTCATCAGAATGCCTTTATGAAATTTATTATATGGACGATAGTGTTTTACTGAGAAATAAACCAGTCATAGAACTCATACGAAGCATACGAAATACGGTACTGAGTAGCGTATTTTCCATATCCTCACTAGTGAAAATATCGATGACGTCACGTTTGCCGCCTTTTGAACTACAAAGATGGTGGCAGGTTTGTGAAAACCACAGAGGAAGATGTAAACAGCTTAAATGAGCTGCACGGCAATGAATATTCCGAGCACAGAAAGCCAAATACGATCTAAAACTCTCTAAATATTTTCTCGACTGCAACGAAGAGACAAGAAAACCCGAGGAAACTCCCCAGAACAGCTTAGAAAGATCACGAAGAAGTTTGTACTGACTGTAAGTAAGATGGATATAGATAAGAGTTCTTAAATGACCAGATAATAAAAAGAACATAGGCACCCACGGGATAAATCGTGGATACATATGTTTAGCTGATACTTAAAAGTGAAAGGCCGGCATATTAGTTTTGTATTGTGAAAAATGACAATCAGGGTGTATTTGATACACAGTTAATAATAATTCCAAGCTATGTATACCTATTTTCTTTGTTTTACAGCCATTTTAATTATATTAATATTGTCTGAGAGATAGGGATTAGGGTATAAATTGGGAATATGGCATTAGGAAATAAGGCATTTTTTAAATATCAGGTATAGCCTGACTAAACATTGGTTCAGCGGTCGGTCAAAGATGGCGGTCGTGTTTCTTGTTGCTCCATCTTTTCATGTCGTATTTGGTCCTTTAGATGAGTTTAGTAGACAACAATTTAATACACGATTAATCTAATACTTCAATACTGAAAGGAAAGCAGTTATTTCAATCAATATGTCCTCAAGTGAAGAAAATCTTGCCCAGATGGAGTCGCTATTCGATAAGAAGTTGGGGCCAATTCTGAAATCCTTAGATATGGTCTGTGCTCAGTATGACCAATTAATCCAGAAACTTGGAACACACGATGAAAGAATCAAAGAACTTTCTAAGGAAAATAAGATCTTAAAGTCCCAGGTAAACCAACTGTCAAATGAAGTTAACCAACAGAAGGAAAATATTAACAACATGGATCAGTACTCTCGTCGAGATTGTCTCGAAGTTAAAGGCATTCCTCTTGTTCCAGACGAAGATACCACCGAAATCATAACTCAACTTGGTTCCGTCATCGATGTGAATCTGGATAAAGAAGATATATCTATCAGTCACCGTATTCCGATGAGTCGTCAATCACATTCCCATAGCGATGTAGTAAAGAACCCACCTTTAATTATTGTGAAGTTCGTTAGAAGAGATTTGAGGGACGAAATGTACCGTGCTCGAAGGAAATTAAAGAATGTAACTACCAAGGACATGAATCTTGGCCATATAGCCGAAAATAAAGTCTATATTTCAGAATCGTTATCCCCAATGAACAGGGAACTCTTCAACTACTCTCTCAAATTGAAGAAAGACCTGAATTACAAGTTTATCTGGACAACCTATGGGAGAATCTTTCTTCGAAAGAACACTCACTGCCCAGTCAGACATATATCTTCACACAAGGATCTGGATAATTTAAGAGGAGCTCATCTTAGTCAAGCAGACTCAAGTTCTTCAGGGCAAGCCTCAAATTCAAGTTAAGTTATAGACATATGTAAATATGGCCAAGAAATGCCCCCTTTGTACTAAATATGTCAGCAATAGATGTCGGGCACTAGTTTGCATTGATTGTAATCACTACTACCATCTAAAGTGTACCGATTACACAATCAAGTTTTACAAACATACATTCCAATCTGATCAATTCTGGTTGTGTAGGTCATGTAGGGAAAATGTTTTCCCTCTTAACAGTATTGATGACATTGAGCTCAAAGGTATGGTCTTTAATTCTAATACTAGCTGCCTCTGCTCAAAAACTATTGTGAACTATAATTTTCAAGATCTACCTCAATATAATATTATATCCTCACTTAAAAATATTCCAAATCTGAATTATATTGATCCAGATTCAAACTTGCCTTCTCAGGTAAATTTTAAATACTATAACTGTCATGAATTCCACAATAATCCAGATATCTTGGATGCTCTTAATACCAATTCTTTTTCAATCTTCCATAGTAATATTAGAAGTTTACCTGCAAATATAGATTCCCTTACTAATTTATTGTCTGAACTTCATCATTCCTTTAATATTATTGGCTTATCTGAAACCAGACTTACATGTAACTCCAGTCAATCATCAATAGCTAACATATCCTTGCCTGGTTATAGGTTTATTTCTCAACCTAGCAAATCTCAAGCTGGAGGTGTTGGTTTTTACATTAAGGAAAATATTAATTTTAATGTAAGGGATGACTTAAATATTATCTCAGATAACCAGGAGTCTCTTTGGATAGAGATTGATAATAATAACAATAAGAATTTATAAAATAACCCAAAGAAAACGCGCGCTCTGATTGGTTGAAAGCCGTGTTTGCATGAGGCTATGTAAACATGGAAATGACGTCATACATTGTAGTTTTTCCTTTTTTTCTGCAAAAAATGGCGAAAATAACTGACTAACTTAAAAACACATGTAACTAGTTTTCTAAAGGAAGGTTGTTCAGAAGAACCTACGGAGAAAAAAAGCTAAATTGGACAGAATTTTCACAAGATTGAGTCAGTCGGAGCTCAACTGTCTCATTAGCAAACTCGATGAAATACGCACAAAATACACTACTTCTGTTAACATTTAAGTTTAAATATTTACTTCAGATACTATAGAAAAACAATTATAATAAAATACATGTACTAGAAACATTTAGAAAATGTACAAAGTGCTAATAATCAAGTACACAAAGTCAGAGTGGGAAGGTCAATTGTTGTTTATTCAAGTACGTTTTTTTCAAACGCCGGTGACAAAAACTACAGACACTGCAACTTTATAAGATATCATATATCACATTGAATCAGTAGAAATAAAAATATATTAGCCGTTTTGGATCGATTCAGTCTATGAAATCTTTTTTTCATTCAGAGTGGGATGCTGGCAAGAAAATGTGACTAAAAAGAAATACACAAGCGAGAAGCTACAGAACTCTGAAGCTCTAATCTCGCACGGCTGCTAGCTAGCATCCCGTATAGACTCGAAAGTACTCAAATTGCATTGAAAGATACCCAAACAGCCATCTCCACATCAAAGTAATATAGATTATAAGCTCTAATCCGACATTCTCTGGCTTTCAAATAGTCGAGTATGATGCCTGACGATGGGAAATAAAGATCTGAAACAATACAAAGGCACAAACCTGCTATTGCTAATCGAAGTTGTCAGTTCGAGCCGAGCAATTCCAAGCCATGAACTACAAATACTGGCTCCAAATATTCAGCAAGAGATTCCTCAGTCCCAGAATATAATAATAATATATACATTTATATAGCGCCATATACACTACCTGTCCTATGGCGCTTTACAATCATAATATAAATCGATACGATGACTATAAAATACTAAAACTTGTTAAAAAAAGTTAAAAAATGGATTACTAATATTTAAAAAACTAAAAACTATATTACGAATACGTTGCTTTAAAAAGATAAGTCTTCAAACGTGATTTAAAAATATTAACAGAACTGCTAAGCCTAATCTCAGTTGGAAGAGCATTCCATAACCTTGGGGCGGCCACCGAGAAGGCTCTATCCCCATAGCTCTTGAGATTAGACTTAGGAATTGTAAGTAGGCACTGATTGGACGATCTTAAACTACGACTAGGATTATAGTGATGAAGTAAGTCACTTATATAAATAGGAGCCAAATTGTTCAGTGCCTTATAGGTTAAAAGTAAAATTTTAAAAATAACACGTTGTTCTATGGGAAGCCAGTGGAGCTGTCTGAGTAATGGCGTAGTGCGAGCGAACTTAGAATTTCGAGTAACTAGGCGAGCAGCGCAATTCTGGACAGATTGTAGTCTCTGAGTGAGATATTTCGGCAAGCCGTACAGCAAAGCATTGCAATTATCTAATCTGCACGTGACAAAAGCATGCACTAATGTTTCAGTACTGTCATCTGACAAATACTCCCTAATCTTAGTTATCTTCCTAAAATGATAGAAAGAAGACTTACACACAGCACTAACATGCTTCTCTAAAGACAAGCTATTATCAAACACTACCCCAATGTTCCTGGCAGAGAGTGAGGGCTGGACTAAATGGTCGCTAACTGAAATTGCATTAAGACATGGACGAGGGCGGTGCTTAGAGCTTATAATAAGGAGTTCTGTCTTATCTCTGTTTAGTTTTAACCTATTGGATATCATCCATTTATCTATATCGCTAACACAGGCTTCAACCCGAGTAACAGCTGATGCTTGGTCTTCGCCACTTAGGGAATCGAAGGACAAATACAACTGAGTGTCGTCCGCATAAAAATGAAACCCCATGTTGTGTTGCCTTACGATGTCCCCAAGTGGCGAAGTATATAACAGATAAAGAATGGGGCCCAGCACGGAACCCTGAGGCACTCCACATGATAAAGGACGGCTCGTGGACTTATCATCTCTAATGTTGACAAATTGATATCGATCGCTAAGATAAGAGCTAAACCAAGTATGGGCCAATCCCGTAACTCCAAAACGATAAGTCAACCTATTTAGTAATATCCCGTGGTCAACGGTATCAAACGCAGCAGATAAGTCTAAAAGGAGTAATATAACAGTCCGATGATTATCTAGGGCCTCCAGAATGTCATTATTTACTCTAACAAGGGCGGTCTCTGTACTATGTAAATGTTTATAGGCAGATTGAAAAACCTCGTCAAGATCGTTCTCGAAAATATAGTCAATCGTCTGCAACGCAACGACCTTTTCGGTGAGCTTTGACATAAACACAAGGTTAGAGATCGGCCTAAAATTAGAAAATTCTTCAAAATCAAGATGTAATTTCTTTAACTTAGGGTTCAGTAGAGCTAATTTAAAACTATCAGGCATCGTAGCAGTGTCAATAGAGAGGTTGATGATCTTGGCCATGATGGGTAAAAGAACAGGTATGCACTCCTTGAGGACAGAGGCAGGCAGTGGGTCCAGGGAACACGACTTTACTTTAGTGGCCTCGATAACAGCAGACACTTGCTCTGGTGAGACGTTCTTGAAGCTGGATAACACACAGCTACACGAAGAGGAAACGCCAGAGAACATGGGCGAACTGTTAGACTCGGCTTCGAGAGATTTACGTAGAATAGTAATTTTATCACTGAAAAAGTCAGCAAATTTGTTTGCTAAATCCTTATCGGAACTGGAGGTGGGATAGAGAACTTCAGACTTGGTGTGAAGCAGTTTATCAACAGTGTTGAACAGAATCCGCTGATCGTGTTTATTGCTCTCGATGATGGATGAGTAGTAGAGAACCTTAGATGACCTGATGAGGGCGTTGACAACATCACATTGCACCACATAGCTCTGATGGTCACTTGCCAGGTGCGAAGAGCGCCAACGACGCTCAAGGGCTCTCCGTTTTCTCTTCTCGGATGCAATATCTTCTGTAAACCATGGCGATAAGGGGCGAATTGTAATAGATCTTGTCTTGAGAGGGGCATGAATATCCAGCAGTGACGCCAATGTTTCGTTGTATTGCCCAACTAGGTCGCCAAATTCGTCAGCAGTATCAATAATTAAACTAGAACTCTCGAGATCTCGGAGAAAATGAGAAAAATCAATGGATCTTGTCTTACGGAAAGTAATTTCTTTCTTTTCAAGTAGAGGTTTCGAGAGACGGAGATCACAATGCACAGCATAATGATCCGATAGGGCAGGGTTGTACACATGGCAGTCAGTAACAAGGTCCTCATTTGCCTTGGATATGACCAGATCCAGAATATGTCCACCACGGTGAGTAGGCTCAGTGACATGTTGACTCAGATCGAAGGAGTTCAGAATATACAGAAAACGCCTGGCATCAACATTGTCCGCCTGGTCAATTTGGAAATTGAAGTCACCAACAATTATTAAATGTTCAGGTACGAGGGCTAGCTGCTCAAGATAAATACTAAATTCGTCCATGAATAAATTAACAGTCAGTCCATTGACAGGGGACGGCGGTGGGCGATAAATGACGACAAGTCTAGTATTATCATTCTGAGACGAACGTAAACTCACATAAATTACTTCAAAGCTCCTAAAAACTGCACCAATATCATGCTTTTTCATCTTGAAGTGATTCTTGAAAAGAAGCGCAACCCCACCACCACGAGAGCCAGTCCTTGGGAGATGATGGAGTCGAAATCCGTCAGGACAGATATCGCGACAATAAAAATCGTCGCTCTCGTCACCTTGAAGCCACGTTTCTGTAATAGCCACAATGTCAAAGTCATGCTCGACAATATAATCATTTAACAGCAGAGTTTTATTCCTAATAGACCTGGCGTTATAGAGGGCAAACTTTGATGGACATTGAAATCTGCATCGCTGCAACGGCTGACATGGGACAGCAATTAGATTGTCAATGTTTACTCCTGTGCGCTCTGGCGCGGAACATGAATTCAAACCAGAAACGCTTTCACTTCGGTTTGAAATTATAGATTTGATATTTCGGCAACCACCGCGGCTTCCTCGAAAGTGGAAAATACGGCCAGCCTTCAAATCAGTGAATATTGAATCCGATAAGACAGTTGTAGCTTGTTTAGTAGCACGACGAATTCTAAATAGCTGCGCCCTCGTGTATGTCGTTCGACAAGAAGAGTTAATATGCAAATCCCGTTGTTCGGTTTCACGGCCAAGGTTGGAAATACTAAAACAAGCTGGCCCGGGGTTTGAAGCGACGTCGAGATACACCGTTATATCCAGCGGAGGGTCGTGTCCAGGCACATGAAGCGATGTATGTCCATGCTTGGTCCATTTAGGAACGGCGAGACGAGATTTAAAATACCCACCAACCACTAAAGTGATTTTGAATAAACGGCCACTGACCACCAGAACTTTGTGCCCATTTCCCGCTTCGTAGAGTGATTCGCAAGCGAAATCAGACCTCACATGTGATGGAGTACTAGAACAGTCGTGGGCTGATGGCTTTCGGAGAGCAGGAAACGAGAAATAGAAGATAAAACAGCAAAATACTAGAGAGCTAAAATAGCTCGTGGCCGCCATGTTGGCGCCTCTCACATATCATGGCCGAAACAGGAACACTTTTTCCAGGCAGGACAAATTATCTTTTCTGTAATGCTTAATGCTTTTCGGCTGTCCAGTTCGTCTTTGAATTCGCAGCAGTTTTGTTTAAAGTGGTTTTCGTGTCGATTTTCGTAATCCAGGACGATTTTCGTTGCATGTCTAGCCCGATATGGATCAATACTTTGAGGTTTTCCTATTATTTTGCATTTTTGTCTTTTAAAAAGCTAGTTTTGGGAGCATAAAATCACACTAGTACTTTCTCTCGCCTCTTGTTCCATGCCGATTCGTACGCAGAGCAAACACGGCCAACTTCACAAGCGAATATGATTGACATTTTACAATGTATGGAGAATTTCGCGTTTGACATTTACGAAAAAGTTTTTAAAAATCGTTTCGCGCTCGATCTTGCGTCTATTTTATAAAAGAAATAGAAAACGTTTACCGTGTTTACATAGCCTGATGCAAACACGAGGGGAAGTTTGGGAGAATTCTCAAGTTGTTGTGTAAACCCGAGACCGAAGGTCGAGGGTTTACACAAAAACTTGAGAATTCTCCCAAACTTTCCCGAAGTTTTGGAATAAGGCTATGTTTGGGAGAATTCTCAAGTTGTTGTGTAAACCCGAGACCGAAGGTCGAGGGTTTACACAAAAACTTGAGAATTCTCCCAAACTTTCCCGAGTGTTTGCATCAGGCTATGTAAACACGGTAAACGTTTTCTATTTCTTAAATACTATGTGGTGTGATATATAGACATCCTAGCAGCAAATTAGATCCTTTTCTTGAGCATTTCTATTCAGTTCTTGAAAAAGTTCACAATGAATCTAAACCTACTTAATTATGAGTCTCACCTAAATACTGATGATTTTGTCAATACCTTAGGCTCTTTTTTTTTCCAGCCGCACATACTTCAGCCAACCCGTATAACTAACCATTCAGCAACTCTAATTGATAACATATTCTACAACTCTGTTGAGCACCATACAATGAGTGGTAATATTATATCTGATATCTCTGACCATCTACCTAATTTTATAATTATTAATAAATTAACAATGCTTCCCAAAAAAAATAAGATATATAAAAGATACTATTCCGACCTTAACCAGTCTGCTCTACTGGAGGATGTCCAGTCCTGGGACTGGAACAATATCATTCCTGATACTAATGATGTCAATTTAATTTTTAGTACCTTCTATTCTAAAATTACAGACACCATAAATCATCATATTCCGTTAAAACAATTATCTAAAAATGAAATAAAGTTGCTTGCTAAGCCATGGATAACTCCTGGCTTAAAAGTTTCCATTGACATAAAAAAATAATTGTATCGGAAATATATGTTTAAAAGATCTGAGTTTCATTTAGCCAAATATAAAATACATCGTAATAAACTAAATCATTTAATCCTTCTGAGCAAAAAAAAATATTATAGCAATTATTTTACTGTTAATAAGAGCAACATTAAAAATACATGGAAAGGAATTAAGCAAATTATAAATCTAAAATCTCAGCAATGGAATATCCCAAATAAAATTATTAAGGATAGTCAACCATTAACTAATCTTCAAAAACTCATGAATAATTAATGAGCATTTTGTCCAATCAGATGAAGCAAATCAGTCACGTGCATGCTCCTTTATACCTGATAAACTCTCATCATTCTAAAAGGCCCGCGGAGGGATTTGAATTTTGTCCCAGGGGGAAACGGGGTTAATGATTGAGACAATGGAATTTCTATTGATGTTTCAGCTTTCTCATTGAATTGCTAATTAGGATGAACGTTTTATATAAAGAATACTAATGAACATGAAATTTTATATAAAGTTTCATCCTAATTAAGAATTCACTGATAAAGACCCAAAGATAGCAAAAAGTACACGGAACATAAGGTACCTAGATAATAAATTTTGCACTAAATTTACTAATATCAGCAGACTACCGAGATACACAGTTACTATTTTTAAAATGAAGTTATCCAACTACCATTACTTGTTTACCGAGCCACTGTTTTTTTTAAATGAAGTTATCCAACTACCATTACTTGTTTACCGAGCCACTGTTTAGTTCCAATTATGAAACCAAACTCAAAGCCGTAAAATAATAAAAACGTGCATTAAACTTACATATTTTGTGCCGGAGTCAAAAATTTAGAGTCTGCCGTCATGTCAGTCACATCGCCTTTTAGTTCCAAGTCTTGAACTTTATCGAGGTAAGCCACGACACCAAATCCTTCAAGTGCATTGCGAAACGCCGCTTCAAACAACATAGTATGGTAATTTCTTCATGTCATCCCCTTGAGATGTTCGTCAGTAATTGCAGGCGGTGATTACTCGAATATTTTGCATGGCGTTGTGAATACAAAGGTTCAATGGTTCATTAAGGAACTATTCCCTTGAGATGTGCGTCTTTCTTTCATTGCATTCTTAAAGAGTTTTTGAAGCCGTTTAAAACACTCACAGCACGTGTTTTATCAAGTCTAAAAATTATCGGGCTTCGCCCTCGAATTTTTAAACTTGATAAAACACTGCTGTTCGTGTTTTAAACAGTACCTAAAATCATAGCCAATGAATTTAACACTTATTTTGCTAACATAGGCCACAACTTAACATTACTCCATAATAATACTAACTGCACTATATCTTACAGTAAATATCTTAATCCTCCACAACTGGAAAGTTTTTATCTCTTTCCTACATCATCAGTTGAAATTGAGAATATAATAATAGATTTAAAGTGTGGCAAATCTGTAGGTCCATTTAGCATCCCTGTTAAATTACTAAAGCTACTTAAATCATTATTATCAAAACCTTTAGAGATATTATTTAATTATTCCTTTAGTACTGGAGTTTTTCCTGATAAATTTAAAATTGCTAATGTAACTCCTATATATAAAAAAGATTCCCGCACATCTATTATTAATTATCGTCCCATCTCACTTCTCTCTGTATTTAGCAAAATTCTTGAGAAATTAATGAATTCAAGACTTATGTCATTCCTCACAAAGACTTGTTGTCTCTACGATAGACAATTTGGCTTTCGCTCTAATCATAACACAACGCAATAGCTATAGATACAGGATCATATTGTTGTGGAATATTTTTAGACTTAAGTAAGGCCTTTGACACGGTCAACCATAAAATACTAATTAGCAAATTAATGAATTACGGAATTAGAGGAACTCCTCTTGATTGGTTTATCTCCTACTTGTCTAACAGAAGTCAATATGTTTCAATTGGAAATTCAACATCTAATCATCATTCAATCTCTTGTGGTGTACCTCAAGGATCCGTTCTCGGACCTTTACTGTTTCTGTTATATATTAATGACTTCTCCAATTGTACTAAAATTCTAAATATTCATCTCTTCGCTGATGATTCGAACTTGTTCTATGCTGACAAGAATCTTGCCAATCTAGAACAGGTAATTAATCAAGAATTACTTAAGGTCAACGATTGGCTCTGTGCAAACAAGTTGACTTTGAATATTGATAAATCAAATTATGTTCTCTTCTCTTCCCATCAGAAAAAGGTAAATTATAACTTAAAAATTGCCATTCAAAATAAGCCATTAGAACAAAAGAATGAAACCAAATATCTTGGTATTATGTTAGATCAACATTTAAATTGGAAAAGCCATATATATGAAATTTCAAAAAAGATAGTCAGAGGTATAGGTATCTTATCTCGTATAAGACATTTTGTAGATATTAATATTCTAATCCAGCTATATTACTCAATGATCTATCCCTATCTTACTTACGGTCTTATTATTTGGGGAAATACTTATGAATCTACTATTCATCCTCTCTTTGTTCTACAAAAGAAGGCAATTCGCTTAATCACCTATTCCAAATTTGATGAACATACAGGTCCTTTATTTCACAGGCTTAAAATTCTAAAATTTAATGATCTGATTTTTTTCTATAATGCCCAATTTCTTTATCGGTTCCATGCAGGATTACTTACTATCGCCTTTGATAATTTTTTTATACTAGTAAGAACTAGACATTCATAGAACACTAGACTAGCTTCCAGATCCTCTTACTGTCTTCCTAAAATTCGAACTAATTACGGCAAATTTAACTTAAGGTTTCAAGGTGCTGTTATTTGGAATTCCATAAATGAACAAAACAAAGCCCTTAACAAAAAAAGCTTTAAAAAAAACTAAAAGCAGACTTTATTGACTCCTACCTTAAATAATAATAATATTAATTACAATGATTACTGATATATAATTTATATATTTCAATGATGATAATTTGATTATTTGACTGTAAATCCTTTCATATATTCTTCTATGTATACAATGCTTGCATATATCACGTTTACCTCTTTTCATTATCCATTAGTCTACTCTAGATGTCTGTACTTGTACTCATCGTTATCTATGTTTAATTGTCCTCTTTCCGACTGCATATATTTATAAAAATTGTCTAATACTTGCGTTACCTAGCTAGATTAGCTTTTTAGTTACTCTAGGTAACCAATGCCTAACCTATTTCAATAACGAACGAATTTAGCTAACTTGTAATCTCCAGGTGTAAAATAAAAGTTGTTGTTGTTGTTGTTAAACAAACCGTAAGCTAAGTCGACTGAGATTTCCAATGGCAGGTCGTATAACTCTTAACCATAATTCATTTCGGTCTGGTGATACTTACCCTAAGGTCATATTCCCTATATCTCCCAGACAACATTAATCATAGACATTTGATACAATTATTGTATTTGATTGACTAATGATCCCTTTCTTTCGACTGATAATAACGAGTGGCTCGGGGTTGACGCCCTCGCTATCTCACCAGAAGATTTTGAATTCAAGTAGCTCTGAGACACTAGTCCTTGTGATCTGAGGAGTTATTTTCTAAATACATATATGTCAATTCACAGTTTAATATTCAGGTGTCTTAAAAAGCCTAATCTTGTAAGAGCTTTGTTGGATGAGCTTGTACTGCAAAGTCTTCACATATCAGGGACGGCGGAGCAAAATTTCAAGTGGGTGCTAAAAATTGTAATTAGCCGGTATGACCAAACTAGGCCTTGACACAAATATCCAGATATTTTTTTAGATATTTAGAAGGTCCTGGGATATTTAGAAAAACACGAGATATTTAGAATTTGTTTTGATATTTTTGGATATTAGGACTTAATCTTGGGTCTAAAACCCCAAATGACTACTAAAAACGACCAAAACTCACTGAAAACTAGTGAAATGCAACCAAATCGGCGCTACGGGATCCCTGTGATCCTGTGATCGAGGTGGGGGCCGCCCCGCATATTTTCAGGGCTCTCAAGTACTTCCAGTCACCAATTTGCAGTCGTCCATGTTTTTAGAGCCGTTTCGACCGAGTTAACTCAAGGCTTTTTATTTCGTTTCTCATTATTTGATCTTTTACTACAATTGAAGCCGGTGAAAGTAAAGAAGAGAGTACCAGTACTGGTGTTGGTGACGAAGTTTCTTCTTCACAAGCCAGAGAAAGTGAAGTAGTTTCGATATTAGACCGCCTTAGAGCTCCCACATCTAACCAGTTATCCAGGAAGAGAAAGTTAGCAACTAACCCTCCAGGTCCAGGGAATCGCCGTACACTGTCACTGTCAGCTACAGTTCCTAGGAAGAATGAGCCGAAGATTTCAACAAAAAGTCGAGTAGATGAATTCAAGGGGGAAACGTTAATTGCAAGACAGGACGGAAGTTTGTTTTGCCAATCGTGCCGAGAACCACTCTCCGTGAAAAAGCACAATATCAGCATTCACGTCTCTAGTACAAAACACAAGACAAACAAAGTGAAATCGTTGGAAAACTCAAAAAAGGATCAGGATATCGCAGAGGCCATGCAAAAATATGATGAAGTCAATCATCCTAAAGGCGAGACACTGCCAACTGCGACAAGAGTGTTTAGAGTGAAACTTGTTCAAGCTTTTTTAAAGAGCGGCACACCTATAAATAGAGTTCAGTCCTTTCGAAGTTTGTTTGAAGAGGCAGGATTTGCGTTAACATCAAGCACCCATTTACACCAGTTAATTCCCTTTATTCTTGAAGAAGAATACAATACCATTTCCAAAGAAGTAATGGGCAAGAACGTGTCTATTATTTTCGATGGAACTACCCGGGATGGGGAGGCCTTGGTTGTACTTGTTCGTTTTGTAGACGGCGAAGAAGTACGTCAAAGGCTTGTAAGGTTTCAACTTGTAAAGAGTTCTGTAAATGGAGATGAACTTGCACGCATTATAATCGAGGTGCTGCATAGGAAAATCAATGTGCAGGCATGTAATCTCCTAGCAGCAATGAGAGACATGGCTCCTGTGAATTCGAAGGCCCTGAGAACGGTATCAGTGCTTTATCCTGATATGATTGATGTCGGTTGTATCTCGCATTTCATTGATAGAGTTGGCGTGAAGTGCAATACACCGATATTTAAGTCGTTCATGACCGCGTGGAGCTTCATATTTACAACGAGCATGAAAGGTCGTAGGGTGTGGAAAGAAATTAGTGGAGGGAGATCGATGCCAAGATTCAACGCTACCAGATGGTCGAGCCTATGGGAATGCGCAAAGGTGGTCTTTGAAAATTGGAGGTTCATTGTTCCCTTTATAGAGAGCGATGAGGAATTCGCCCAGATCTCTAGAGAGAAGCTTAGTCAGGTTGTTGCCAACACTGCCGTTGAGCTAAGGGTAGAGCTTGCCGCTTTCATGGAAATGGAGTGTGAAAGCCACCTACATTATTGAAGGGGATGGAACTCTGATCTTCATTGTCTACAAGAAACTTCTCTCTCTATCAGCTTTTATTCAGGTCCAGAATTTTCCCACACTCACAGCGACCGTGCAGGATCTGTTTCCGGCGAATCCCATAGAGCAGCAGCGGTGGTACGAGTATGGCCTGCGACAGTGTTTGATGCCAGCCTTTCAATACTATGCACAAACTGTGGAGTTCGACCCCAATGTTTCCCACTCCGTTAGAGTTTTCCAAGCCGCCCAGCTATTTAATCCCAAATTTGCTAAAGTATCCCAACCAAACGCAGCTGAAGTCGAGAAGATAAGGGCTGTGACCTTTCTGAGCGGAAACAACATCATCCAGGCGCTCAAAGATGAACTGCCGGTTTACCGTGCTAAAGCAGATAACGAAATCCCTGATGAGTTTGATGCCTTATCTGACACCTGGCCATGGTGGAGAACGGTCGCTCGCGAGCTCCCTTCCTGCTCATCAGCAGTGGAGAAACTTGTCGTAGTACAACCATCTTCGGCAGCAGCTGAACGGGTTTTCTCGCTCCTTACTACCATGTACGGGACCAACAGCATGACGCTCTTGAGGATCATATTGAAGCAGCTTTGATGCTGCGAGTAAATGAGCGCTAGAAGATGTCGCTGTTGATTAGTTTACTTGTTTTCCAAGTTGTACATGACAAGAGTGCAATAATACTGTAACTGTCATGTTAATTTCTAAGATTCACCATTAGGCACGCGCGAGTAATTATAATATCCTTAAAAATAATATATGGGGTTATTTAGAGAAATTTTCGAGATATTTAGGACATTTTGGGGGATATTTAGAGAATTTTTCGAGAATTTCCGAAAACATATTTACGCCATTTTTCGAGATATTTGTGTCAAGTCCTAGACCAAACTATAGTCTTAAATGCATGTAAGTAACTAGGCAAAATTTTTTTTTTGCAAAAACGTGGGGGTGATATAGCCCCCCATGCATTTCAGATCTGTGCCGTCCCTGCATATTTAGCCTTAATCAGAAATATGAGTGAGTACATAATAAGCCTTTCTCTTTATTCCAGACTGATTGCTCAGCCTCTGCACTAGTGATGGGCATGGTGCATCCAGTTGTGGGTTGGTGGGAACCCTTCCTATACTGGGATCTGTTGTTGGGGATCTGTGGAGGGTCTGGCCCCCTATCTTTAAGAAAATAAATAAATATAGTTTCCCAATATGCATGGCAATGCAAAATATGGTCCAAAAGTATACCCTTTTGGGGCTGAGGACCCTACCCTTTAAATCCTGGATATGCCTTATTATAATTCAATGGAGCCAGGTGATATTTTAGCACACTGCAGGCTAGTAGTTTGGTCAGCACGCTGGCTAGTTTGTTTACCAAACTGACTAGCAGTTTGATTAGCACACTGGCTAGTATTTGGCTTATGCTTTTGCAAGGCATCCACGACTCGCACGAGACATGACCGAATCTTTTCTAAAAGTTTAAATTTGTCGCTGCAGGACTTCGATAACATGTCCATCTTTCCTTGAAGTTGACTTTTCTTCTTCTTATCAAATTCACTTGCGCAGCACAGGCTGACTGTATTCTGCTTGCCGACGCTCGGCTTTCGCTTGGTCTCGCCCCAGTCCTCCAGGTCCTTTTAATTAAATTCCGATTAAAATTCGACGTTTTCGATATTATATCAACTAAAAAACTGGGAAACATCCGGACTCATGTGCATATTTTCCACCCACTACAATAACTGGTGGATTAGCCACGAGTTATAAATTACACGGTGGTTTGAAGATATGAAGTTTATCCTCTCGAATCCAAAACATTTCGCTGCGCTCACTCGATAAATGTTTTCGACTCTCGAGGATATACTTCATATCTTCGCACCACCATGTAATATCCTTTCTATATTCATTTGGCGAAAATTTGAACTTTCTACGATAAATATATTCAAAGTTATGACGTCATAATGACGTATAAAAAAATTGGGCTTCAATTCTAAGCTGTTATTCTAAAAATTCTAAAAAGAACACGTTGTTATTACTTAAGAGCTATATTATTGTGCAAAATATGATGCATCAGTATTTCGAACTGTAAAAGTTAAAACAAGCGACATTTTCATAAATGGTTTTATGCTATTTATTTCCCGGGAAAATTACGAAATTAAAAATTTAATAACTTTCGTTTACTTCAACCAATCGAGAACGGGTTTTCGATTATTTCATTCTTATGAGCAAGAGATTTTAAAAAGATATAACAAAACGTTTTTAGAGGTAATAACAATTTATAAGAAACCGGCTATTAGAAAAGAATATATGACGTTATTGTGACGTCATAATAATGGCTATATTAGCTTAACTTATCAGACTATGTTTTGTTTACACTCCTTTACACACCTACCAAAATTCATTCTCTATGTCGAAAACATTAAAAAAAAAAAAAAAAACGCTGTTTTTACGATCATTTGTGCCGCGCCCGGCGTGGTAGAGCAATTTAAGCTAGAACAGTTTCCCCAAAGAGTATTACAGTAAACTAAGTAAGGATAAATCAGGATATTATAAAAAAAACGTACATTTAAAGTAATTCGAAGACACTTCTTAATTCTATGAAACAAGAAAAGGCGGGCGCTAATTAATTTACTAAGGCAGTTGATATGACTTTGCCATGACAAGGTAGTGTCTAAATATACTCTAAATATACTTCCCATTCGCACTTGAAAGCAAACACAAAATCAGCACTCAGTCGTTACAGTAACTTCTTTAATCTCTGCAACCAGCAGGTTTGTTTTCTTTCAAACACACAAAGCGACTGTGAACCACGTCGACCACATTTTCCTGCCCCCATCTCCAATTGCATGATGGGTATTCAACAACAAAAATGGACAATGGTCCCTCCTCCCCCTCTGTGAATCCTATGGGACTCCTCTGGGACTCCTCTGGGACTCCTCTCCCTCTGGGACTCCTATGGCAGCGGCCGGAGTCTTAAAATGCAGTCTAGGTCTTTTTTTTATTGTTATTAATGTTCCCAACCCATGAACAAATGGAGACAACAATACTATTGTTTGTGGGGAAAAGGGGCAAGGAATGAAGTACTCCTATAAAGGTAGCATACAGGTCTATATATATAATGGCCATCCAGGGGGTCCAAATCCCCCAGGCTACAAAGAGGTCACAATCCTAATAAGGGGGGGAATCCCCCAGGCCACAGAGGTCCCGATCCTCTATCCCTGCGATGTCACAGAGGTTCCCGATCCTCTATCCCTGCCATGCCAGAGAGGTTCTGATCCTCTATCCCTGGCATAGCAAGTAATGAGTCTATGGGGCAAAGGGTGACCTGTATGGGAGCACTTCATCCCCACAAATACACAAAGTGTATTCCCCATTGACGAATCCCAGGCTTAAGGTTCTTGTGACTTAAGAGGCTGTTTTACAATAGAAAGCTTCAGATGTCTACACACTAAAATCCTTGGTTTGATAGATTAATAATTGACAAGGTCACAATCCTCACAAGGGGTCACAATGCCCCAGCTGCTGAGAGGTTGTAATCCTCTCTAAGGGGTTGTAATCCCCTGGCTGCCGAGAGGTTGTAATCCTCTCTAAGGGGTTGTAATCCCCTGGCTGCCAGAGGTTGTAATCCTCTCTAAGGGGTTGTAATCCCCTATCTGGCTGCTGAGAGGTTGTAATCCTCTCTAATAATAATAATCTTTAATTAAAGAGGGTAGCACTAAATAGCAAAGCTAACAAACTTGTGGCCCTCAATAACTGAGAATACAAACTAGCTGCTGAGAGGTGGTAATCCTCTCTAAGGGGTTGTAATCCCCTATCTGGCTGCTGAGAGGTTGTAATCCTCTCTAATAATAATAATCTTTAATTAAAGAGGGTAGCACTAAATAGCAAAGCTAACAAACTTGTGGCCCTCAATAACTGACAATACAAACTAGCTGCTGAGAGGTTGTAATCCTCTCTAAGGGGTTGTAATCCCCAATCTGGCTGCTGAGAGGTTGTAATTATCCTCTCTAAGGAGTTGTAATCCCCTGGCTGCCGAGAGGTTGTAATCCTCTCTAAGGGGTTGTAATACCCTATCTGGCTGCTGAGAGGTTGTAATCCTCTCTAATAATAATAATATTTAATTAAAGAGGGTAGCACTAAATAGCAAAGCTAACAAACTTGTGGCCCTCAATAACTGACAATACAAACTAGCTGCTGAGAGGTGGTAATCCTCTCTAAGGGGTTGTAATCCCCTATCTGGCTGCTACGAGGTTGTAATCCTCTTTAATAATAATAATCTTTAATTAAAGAGCACTAAATAGCAAAGCTAACAAACTTGTGGCCCTCAATAACTGACAATACAAACTAGCTGCTGAGAGGTTGTAATCCTCTCTAAGGGGTTAAAATCCCCTATCTGGCTGCTGAGAGGTTGTAATCCTCTCTAATAATAATAATAGTCTTTATTTAAAGAGGGTAGCACTAAATAGCAAAGCTAACAAACTTGTGGCCCTCAATAACTGACAATACAAACTAGTTATATAAAAAGCTAAATTTCAAAACTATATATAAGATAAAAACGGGATAAATACACAACTTCATTAAAATATTATACTATATTTATATATATTTATATATATATATATATATATATATATACTTTGAGAGAAAGTACATAAGCACGAAATAATTGAACAATAGAGATGTAACTAACCATAATCATAAATATAAGATAATACTAATACAACGTCATTAATCTATAATATGTACAATACCTTAAAATATTAATAATGCAATAGAAAATGACAGACTGCCAACTATACAATAAAATGATTTAGAGATTGTTGCTGTCTAAAACATAACTCCACATAGATCTCTTAAAGGAACTGATAGATTATTTTTATCTTATCGATAATGGTATAGACGGTTCCAAAGCTGGCATGTTGTAACATTAAAAGTCCTTCCTCCCTCAGTCTGTCTATTACACAGCTTAAAAATTTTAGCCGTAATTCTCCAAAATTTAGGCGTAAATGTCAAAGTTTGACAGCTCCTATCTATAGGTTTTGTCATGCAAAACAACTTGTTTCACGCGGGAAAATAGTTTACATTACAGGAGCTGTCAAACTTTGACATTTTGCAGTTAAAAGTTCAGACTTCACACGCCAAACGTCGCCGCGTAATTAGTGAACTATGCATTTCAAACTTGAAACAACAGACAAAAAAGTTTACACTAAACGCTTGCTTGCAAATGGTAGTATTTTTTTCAAAACAAATCAGATCGTTTTAGAGATTTGGAAATAAGACTTGTCTTCCAATAATTTTTACCTTTGTAAGAGGATCTAGGCGTAATTTTTCGCCTAAGTGGAAAACTTTAGGCGTAAAACGAAAACATCTAGGCGTATTTACGCCCGTATCGGGCGCAATTTCGAGCCCTGTTAAATCTAGGACATGCTAAGCTGAAATTAGAGTATCTTGTCTGTTGCTCATGTAAATCACTGTTCAATTTGAGTAGATTAGTCAGATATAAAGGCACCTCACCCAGCAGCCTTTCAAATGCGATAAGACACTTAGTTAACTTAGCATCCTCGTAAAATGGTAACCACTTCAGCTGGTTAAAAAGGGGTTGAAATCCCCTAGCTGGTTGCTGAGAGGTTGTAATCCTCTCTAAGGGGTTGTAATCTCCTGGCTGCCGAGAGGTCATAATCTTCTCTAAGGGGTTGTAATCCCCTGGCTGCTGAGAGGTCCTAATCCTCTATAAGGGGTCGTAATCCCCCCTGGATACTGAGAGGTTGTAATCCTCTTCCCATGGCCCAAATATCATCTTGAGGTCACAATCCCCCTGGCCTACGAGTTCATAATCCTCAAGAGGGGTTATGATCCCCGCGGCCAGCAAGAGGTAACACTCCTCTCAAGGGGTCATAATCCCTCATGCGAAGAGACCCTTGAAACTACTTAAATGAAATGATTCACTAAATAGAAAATTAGAATGTTCCTCCATATTGGCTAGCCACCTGTGGCACACCGGTTGCTGAATGGACTGGAGCTTCGGTGAGCGTGTGGTGTTCTTGATAGGGCAGGTTCTCCAAAATGACCAGGTTTGCCACAGTAGAAACACATGCAGGGAAAAGAAAAATTAACTTAACACTTGCAGAACTTGAATTAATTATCTGCGAAAGCTCTTAGTTCTCTGTTATATAAATTTTCTTTGCTTACGTTGAACAATCATAGTTCCTAGATATGCATAATAAGTAGCCGTGGGATTTTCTTTTCCAAAGGTACAGTTAATTTCTTGTTTGCTAGCTGATTGGTTGAATATAATACCATAAGCTTGATTTTCTTAATATTTATGTTAATTAAGTTTACATTCCTTGGAGTAAGATTATCGAGACAATTATTATCTCATACAAAGACTTGCACCACATATGGTCAACTGGCTCGATTGGGCACACTAAGGCAAAGTCTGACTACTCAGTGAAGAGCTTGGAGTTTTCCTTTGAAGTTTCACTAGCCTGACTATAAAAACGTTTGCTGAAAAATTGGTCTTTCCCGGGTTCAAACACACGAGCTCCCGCGTGGAAGACAACCGCTACACTATAAACCAGTTGCAGCCGTCGCCGTCGATTACAAGCCCGCCAAAATATTTGTCAATCGGGAGCTTAAAAATTAGGAGTCTTTTCGGTATATTTAACGCGAAATTTGAGTTAAACTTTTTGGCCTGATATCATATTGGAACCGACTGGATATCGGGAAACACGGTACGGCGGAAAGGTTCCCGCTTCACCTTCACTCTTCAGTGCCTGGCGGGAATTCAAACGATTCAAACGCATTGTACTACACTGACAATCGTGGCGGTCTGCTAACTTAATTTCTTTCTTTCAAATATAATACGAGCTTACCCTTCCTCTTGACATGTCAAGACCTCCAGGTTTCTTTCTTTCTGTGTTGTGGGAAGAGTCAATATCCAAAGTTCTCAACCCTTCCTAGACTCTAGAGTTTACAGTTATTGGATTTCCGTCTGCCGTCTTTTCTGGAGAAATGGACTGGAAAGTGGAAGGCGTCTTCTCGCTCTCAGCTGAAGTTCTCCATCGTCTGGACGTGTCTTGACATCCGATTTTCTCTCTTTCGAAATTGTGTTTAAGTTTTAAAGTTCGTCTCGCTTCCTACCCTGAGAAGACATTTAGACAGTCATAAATGCGATTTCTTTCATTTCTATTTGAAGTCGTAGGTATCGGATGTCTCTGCAGTCTTTTCTTTCTGTTCGCTTTTTCTATCCTCTTGCCACCTTTTAGACCTGATCACCGGCCAAGGATAGGAGGTCAATAGAAGTGTATAAGCTGGAATTTCCAATGAGTTACGATAATTTTTCCGAGAATTTCGGTGCGAGTCAAGTCTTTGCTAGCACAGCGAAGTAATGACACGGTGCAGAGCACAGCCCATACCGAGATCTGGAGACAGGCCATATGGCACGTGAAAGCTTGAATGTGATTGGTTTAGCTGTAAGAACATGCAGGATCAGGAAATGACCTTTGGACACAATGACAATGAAGAATGGTCCCTGTCTTGATAACATGACATATAGCCGGCTTATCTAGTTCATGGTTATCTCATTAACTTTAATTTATAATTCTTATAAATTTGCTTTACTCCGGCGCTGCTATGGCGATCAGTTCAGACCTTTGCCGCTAACAATGTGGGTCGGAGACGCTGTGATCGAGCGATAAAGCAGGAGGCATGCGCATTAAACGGTATAGATCTATTTAACACTGTTTACATTACATAAAATCATCACCGAATAATTACCAATACGGGAATGTGGAATGAACAACGTGCGAGACTTCGAGGCGCTATCGGTAATTTTAACTACTTTCTAACCTTATAATTCTCGTAAAGGAACTGTTATTGACCATAAAAATACACGAACAACGTAATACATTCGATCAGCGCTGTCTGGACAGATCCAATGTACATTTAGAAACGTAAGCGAAATACAATATCCAAACACGTTTGGATACTCAACGGGTATCGAATTATAATCAAAGGTTAGATTTCGTCAGGCGCGCTCAGAATAACCAGAGTCTTTCTACTGGATTGAGAGCTCGAGACATTATACATGTCTGCTAATATGGGGAAAACTGAAACAAAAAATTAACTTTGACGGCAGAAACCCTCATTGGGCCAAGCGGAATATTTACATGATCCGCTAAGATTTTTACAAATCTTAGTTAAGCAGATGTTTTCAGTGAATGCCAACTGAAATGCTGTACTCGTTTTCTGGTTACGGCTCAGTGGGGCAACTACACGAACAAGAAGCATGAACTGCCAGCAAAGAGAGAGGGAAAAGAACTTGAAATGCACAGTGCTAGATGAAGTAGGGAATATATATAATATCTGAGACGTTAAATTACGTTACTGTGAAGAGGATCAAAATTCAAGTTTTGTAGCTTGAGACTGTCTTCTGCCGTGACTCGTGAGAGTAATTGGAAAAGATCTAGCTGTTTCATTCAGAATGTAATATATAAAGTGGTAAGCTGTAGTGCTAAGTATGCACGCCCTACGAGGGAAAGAGAAAAAATATCTGACCCAAGTGGGACTCGAACCCAACGACCTCCAGGTTACATGTCTGGCGCTCTATCAACTGAGCTATCAAGTCAGATGAGAGCAATCGTGGGTATTGGTGCGTTATATGGGGTCACGCCGATTATATATGTATATGTGGTTATGATATTGAATCATGTTTGCCGCGTAGCACTAGTAAGTGTAAAGAATGTAATATATAAAGTGGTAAGCTATAGTGCTAAGTGTGCACGCCCTACGAGGGAAAGAGAAAAAACTCTGACCCAAGTGGGACTCGAACCCAACGACCTCCAGGTTACATGTCTGGCGCTCTACCAACTGAGCTTTCAAGTCAGATGAGAGCAATCGTGGGTATAGGTGCGTTATATGGGGTCACGGCGATTATATATGTATATGTGGTTATGATATTGAATCATGTTTGCCGCGTAGCACTAGTAAGTGTAAAGAATGTAATATATAAAGTGGTAAGCTGTAGTGCTAAGTGTGCACGCCCTACGAGGGAAAGAGAAAAAATCTCTGACCCAAGTGGGACTCGAACCCAACGACCTCCAGGTTACATGTCTGGCGCTCTACCAACTGAGCTATCAAGTCAGATGAGAGCAATCGTGGGTATAGGTGCGTTATATGGGGTAACGGCGATTATATATGTATATGTGGTTATGATATTGAGTCATGTTTGCCGCGTAGCACTAGTAAGTGTAAAGAATGTAATATATAAAGTGGTAAGCTGTAGTGCTAAGCGGTATTTATCGACTTCCGCAAGGCTTTCGACACCGTGGACCACGGGATCCTGGTTAATAAGTTGGAATAGTATGGCCTTCAGGTCACAGAGCTCCGTTGGTTTGAAAATTATCTAACAAACCGTCAACAGGTTGTGGGTTATGGAACAGAGTTATCGGATCCATGCGATATCTCTTCCGGAGTTCCTCATGGCTCCATACTTGGTCCGTTGTTATTTGTACTATTCGTTAACGATCTCCCCTCTGTCCTCGATAGCTGTAACATATTAATGTATGCTGATGATACCGTTCTCTACTACTCAGCAATAGATGCCGATGAAATTGGAAAGACACTTACCAAGGACCTGAATTTAGTTAATGACTGGATTCTTGATAATAACATGTTTTTGCATAAGGGAAAGACAGAATGTGTACTTTTTGGAACCAGCGCTCGTTTATCTACTGTTTGTAATTTTTCCGTATGTGTACAAGGGCACATCATTAAGCGTGTTTCGGAATTTCGGTATCTTGGCATCGTACTTGACGAGGCCTTGACCTTTAGTGCCCATGTAAAGTACCTAGTCAGTAAGGCAGGGAAACGATTAGGCATGCTAAGTCGGGTGAGGAACAACGTCAGCATGCATACTGCACATGTTATATATAAGTCTTTAATTGTACCAGTCCTTGACTATTGTGATCAAGTCTGGGGCTGTTGTGGCAGGGTTAATGCAGATAGTATAGAGAGGCTTCAGAGGCGTGCTGCCCGTATAATTATGAGAACTTCAAGTAGTGATGACGCAATTGAATATCTTCGATACACCACTCTTGAGTTACGGCGTGAGAAGCATGTCTTGAAGTTAGTAAAGCGTTGCCTTCAGGGGCGTGTTCCTCAATTTTTTAACAACTATTTTACCTTTAATAGAGATATTGTGGCTAGGTTGACAAGGCGAAGCAATCACCTACATGTCCCTAGTGTTAAATTAGAATGCAGCATGAAGTCGTTTTATTATCATGGCTGTATCGTATACAATCAAAGTCTGTAAATTAATTAGTTTCTTTTTTATTATTATTTTGATTATTCATATCTCCTTTTTTGTTTTAAATTCGTATAATTGTAAACTGTATAATTTGATTTTTGTATATTTTGTTTATTTGAATATTGATCATTGATGTAGTAGTTGTGTATAGGGCCTCCGTTGATAACAGTTAAGTTGTAATTAGCTGAAGGAGTTACCCTATCAAAATAAAGTTCTATACTATACTAAGTGTGCACGCCCTACGAGGGAAAGAGAAAAAATCTCTGACCCAAGTGGGACTCGAACCCAACGACCTCCAGGTTACATGTCTGGCGCTCTACCAACTGAGCTATCAAGTCAGATGAGAGCAATCGTGGGTATTGGTGCGTTATATGGGGTCACGGCGATTATATATGTATATGTGGTTATGATATTGAATCATGTTTGCCGCGTAGCACTAGTAAGTGTAAAGAATGTAATATATAAAGTGGTAAGCTGTAGTGCTAAGTGTGCACGCCCTACGAGGGAAAGAGAACAAATCTCTGACCCAAGTGGGACTCGAACCCAACTACCTCCAGGTTACATGTCTGGCGCTCTACCAACTGAACTTGGGTCAGAGATGTTTTCTCTTTCCCTCGTAGGGCGTGCACACTTAGCACTACAGCTTACCACTTTATATATTACATTCTTTACACTTACTAGTGCTACGCGGCAAACATGATTCAATATCATAACCACATCAGGGGTGGATCCAGGGTAGTTTATGTGATTTCCGTAAACTACTCAACTTTTTTCAAACCTCTAAATTTTAGGTAGTTTATTACTAGGAGGGGTGGGGTGGGTGGGGTATGAGTAGTTTACTCTGTCAGAGTAAACTAGTCAGTCCAAACCCTGGATCCACCCCTGCACATATACATATATAATCGCCGTGACCCCATATAACGCACCTATACCAACGATTGCTCTCATCTGACTTGAAAGCTCAGTTGGTAGAGCGCCAGACATGTAACCTGGAGGTCGTTGGGTTCGAGTCCCACTTGAGTCAGAGATTTTTTCTCTTTCCCTCGTAGGGCGTGCACACTTAGCACTACAGCTTACCACTTTATATATTACATTCTTTACACTTACTAGTGCTACGCGGCAAACATGATTCAATATGATAACCACATATACATATATAATCGCCGTGACCCCATATAACGCACCAATACCCACGATTGCTCTCATCTGACTTGATAACTCAGTTGGTAGAGCGCCAGACATGTAACCTGGAGGTCGTTGGGTTCGAGTCCCACTTGGGTCAGAGATTTTTTCTCTTTCGCTCGTAGGGCGTGCACACTTAGTACTACAGCTTACCACTTTATATATTACATTCTTTACACTTACTAGTGCTACGCGGCAAACATGATTCAATATCATAACCACATCAGGGGTGGATCCAGGGTAGTTTATGTGATTTCCGTAAACTACTCAACTTTTTTCAAACCTCTAAATTTTAGGTAGTTTATTACTAGGAGGGGTGGGGTGGGTGGGGTATGAGTAGTTTACTCTGTCAGAGTAAACTAGTCAGTCCAAACCCTGGATCCACCCCTGCACATATACATATATAATCGCCGTGACCCCATATAACGCACCTATACCAACGATTGCTCTCATCTGACTTGAAAGCTCAGTTGGTAGAGCGCCAGACATGTAACCTGGAGGTCGTTGGGTTCGAGTCCCACTTGAGTCAGAGATTTTTTCTCTTTCCCTCGTAGGGCGTGCACACTTAGCACTACAGCTTACCACTTTATATATTACATTCTTTACACTTACTAGTGCTACGCGGCAAACATGATTCAATATGATAACCACATATACATATATAATCGCCGTGACCCCATATAACGCACCAATACCCACGATTGCTCTCATCTGACCTGATAACTCAGTTGGTAGAGCGCCAGACATGTAACCTGGAGGTCGTTGGGTTCGAGTCCCACTTGGGTCAGAGATTTTTTCTCTTTCGCTCGTAGGGCGTGCACACTTAGCACTACAGCTTACCACTTTATATATTACATTCTTTACACTTACTAGTGCTACGCGGCAAACATGATTCAATATCATAACTACATGTTTCATTCAGACACTTGCAAATTTATTGAAAGCTACGGGCTTACTTTATGAGATTATTTTTCATCGTGGAATGAAAGGAAACAGGTTAGCTGAAAGTTAAGTTCAAGGTAGGCTTCGAGTTTCATTCCGATTCAGTGCATATGTGCGCGAAGGTGGGATGCTGTCAACAACACTACCAAACGATCCAAAACGAAAGATTCAGTTACGTAAGTACTGTAAGTGAACTCTTTTTGATTTGAATAAATTTCCTCTCAGTTTCTCTGTTAATGTACCTTTTCTTCTAATTATCGCTTTATTTAATATCTCTGTGATTTAGAGTATGCGTACCTCAGAATAGATTATTAGAATGGTCAACTGAACTCTTGTGTTGATAAGCGCAAATGTTTTTGTAAAACAGTCTGTGAATTTGAGAAGCGGACTTAGAAGAGCTTTCTCCTTAGGAATTACAATTTGTTTCTTGCTATGAAATTTATGTTTCATTTCACATTGATGCATACAGTTTTAGCCGGACATTTCCCCGAGTTTTTTATCTATTTTCAATCAAATTCAAAGTCTGAATATGTCATTGTATTGCATTTATACACTTGAATTGCCAGTTGTTCAAATCCTGCGTTATCATAGTCATGTCATAAAAGCAATTAAAAGACCAGACGTTTTTATGACGTTCTCACTGGCGAATTAAAGCACGACTTGGGATGTTAGGAACTCGAAATGCCACTTCGGCTTATGATATTCAAGCATTTCTCTCAGCAACTAGTTATCGTCCTAAATTATGACTGATTGTGCGTGTGTTCTAACAGTGATCTGACTGTTTGCATACCAATAGCGATGTAAACACAATGCACAACACAATGCACAACTGAGCCAAGCTAGGATAACACAGGTAGCCCGGATATATAAAGAGAGGGTACCGCACTGGTAACACAGGTAATCCGAAATAACTAAGTGTAACACAGGTAGAACCAAAATACATAATGAGGCCAGGCAACCCGAAACTGCTAAGACCGATAAAACAAAACAAAAATTATAATATATTTTTTGTTAATTTAATTAATTGATCGACTGTTAAAGCAGAGGCATGCATATGCGTAACACAACGATACGCACAACGTTCGTACAGCGTTTAAAGGCACAACATTCGAACAGTGACGACATTCGAAATCGTAAGTAAACTCTTTTTGATTTCAATTCCTCTCAATTTGTCTGTTAATGTACTTTTTGTTCTAATTATCGCTATATTTTATTTTAAGATCTCTGTGATTTAGAGAAGCTGGATAAATTATTTTAAAGGTCAATTAACTAACTGACATTGAATTCCAAACCTTTGTGTTTATAAGCTAATGTGGTTTCGTCTAACAGTCTGTGAGTTTGATAAACCGGAAAAGTAATTTCTCATTAGGAATTACACGTTTTTTTATGACTAAGAAATTGATGTTTTTCATTCACACTCATCATTTATTGACATAGTTTTAGCTGGACATTTTCCAAAGATCAATAGAATTGTGAATAAGTCCTTGGATTGAATTCATTGCAGTGAATTACAATTGAATTGCCAATATTCTGTTGTTCAAATCCACTGATTGTGCGTGTGTACTAACAGTGATCTGGCTGTGTGCATACTAATAGCGATGTGAACACAGGTAGCCCGAAAATACCAACAAAGGGTACCTTACTAAAAACATAGGTAACCCGATACAACTGGGCCAAGCTAGGATAACACAGGTAACCAGAAAATAAATAGAAGAAACCGCACTGATAACACAGGTAACCCGAAATAACTTATCCTGGGTACCCTAGGATATAAGACAGGTAGCCCTGAAATGCAAAAAGAGATTACCGCACTGATAACTCGAAACACCTGAGACGATAAACAATTATTATTATTATTTTGTTATAGTTTTGGTTATTTAAATTATGAAGCGTACTTTCGCATCTGATTGTGCGTTTGTAATGTGCCAAAATATACGCCGGAGTTCAAGCTGCGTGCAGCTTCTTTTTTTTTTCTGTCAACGACAGAAGTTGATCAGTTCAGACCTTTGCCGCTAACAATGTGGGTCGGAGACGCTGTGATCGAGCGATAAAGAGGAGGCATGCGCATTATTTGAAACATAAATGTTCGCTAGAGAGTTTTAGAGGGTTTAAGGCTACCGTCACGTCATGAAGTACTTCATTTGCCTCAATCGTTTCTCTAACCGAATTATTAAACTGGAGGAAGTATTGTTGACTCAGGCGAAACTACGACGCCTTCTAGTCTAGGACCGTATGAGTCATTGATAAAGGCAACAACGAAATGAAAACATAGCTATCAAAATACAATCCGGGATCAGAGTTCTAGGCGTACGGCAGATAAAAGGTCAAGCAATTAGACAAAACCAATTAAAGTAAATGACAAGAGATCAATTTCGTCTGATATGACCAAGCTTTAATCTCATACAAGCGTTCAACGAAGACAGTGGGTAGGGTTCATGCTTCACGAAAAATCTATTTTGCTTTCGTTTGTGCAAACGGTTACCGTTAAATTGTACTATTGCCTGACTTATCTATCATCCAGTGTTTTCTAGACAGATGTTTTAAGAGAAAATACACTACTAGTCACTTACGAATCAGAGAATTACTCCAGAGGTGTGACAGACAGATTTTCAGTAAAGTCCGTAATAATTCTAATCACCCTCTGACTCAGCTTATGCCTAAAATTAAACCTTCTTCCAGGAACCTCAGAAAACAATCCTCCCTTTGGCCTAAAATAAAGACCTCTCGCTTCAAGAACTCGTTTGTAAATAGATTAATCTTTAGATATAACTTGGCCCTTTAATTATAGACAATTGTTACATTTATATTATTTTACTATACTTATGACTTATTGTATTACTAATATTTCTTGTATTATTATGACTGTAAGACTCGGTACGTATTTTACCGGTTGAGAAATAAAGATATTATTATTATTAGTAGTAGTACTACACAACGCTCTCGCTCTACGGCATTCAATTACAAAAGCATCTATATTTGTTGTCACATGACTGTTGCAATGGAGATTCAGGTTGTTCAAAGCGGGACAGATTTTGGCGAGTTTCAAAAAATATCCTGAAGAACTGAACTGGAGACAATTTTAGGAAATCGAAGAAGGTCAGTTGACTCGATCTAAAAGCCGTAATTATTGTACTGGATTTGATTTGATAAACCGTATGATCCGAACGGAAAATGACTTAAGAAACCGTAATGACCGTAAAGAAACACTGGAATGACTTGAAAGGCTGTCAAGGGTAAATAGAAGTTGGATTTGTCATTGGAAACCGTATAAACTGAACAGGATAAGACTTTGGAAATCGAAACATAGCCTGGAAGGACTCAGTCTGCTATGCATACGCATTTTTTCACTATTATAAATTCGAACTGATTCCTTGCATTAATAAGTGAAAAAAAAACTCAGTTTGTCTGTTAATTGCTTTTTGTTCTAATTATCGCTCTATTTAAAATGTCTGTGATGCCTAGTACATTTCAAGCTTCCAAGAGTATGTGTTTGCTTGTGCTTTCGTAAACCCAATTTCAATCTAAAGGTCCTAAACGAATATTAATGGCTTCCTGCCGACGTCAAATCATATTCGAAGCACAGGGGAAAATTCATAGCCTCGATTGTGTTTTTAATCAGGTAGAAATTATGAAATTCGTTACCCAAAGCACATGTGTACTTCTTTCATGAAACAAACAAACAATCAAGAGCATTTATAATTACTTCAACAAGCTACTAGTTCGACAAGTCCCGAAGCTACGCTCGGCAAGTCACCATTTATTCAAGGTCCTGAAGTATAATTTGAAATCATGTGAACTCCGGACTTTTTTGGTATCTGCTCGTATTTTATGGAACTCGTTACCACTGGAAATGAGGTCTATTGATTCTCTTAGTTCTTTTAATTCTAGTGTTAAAACATTAGTCTCTTTTTAAGAAAGCTTTTGGTATATATATCTAATAATAATAATCTTTAATCAATGAAATACCAACAGCTAGTGGTACATAGGATAAACTACGAAGAATAAGTACTTAAGAAGTGGTACAACTATTAAATATATAGTTAAGACTGACAGTGACGATACTTTGCATCCAGTTTCATAATAGAGACATCATGCATTGTCAAGACATACAAGAACAATAATTATTCTCTTGTACCAAACAAACGGAGCGAAATAAAACTTTTCCAAGTTTTAAGCCATTATTATTATTATTATTCAGTTATTTTGGTATAAAATAGGGAATTACTTTACAGTATCTGTATTATTGCATAACATTTTTAGTAATTTAGTTTTTAATATTGTTGTATTGTAAAGCGCTTTGGGACTGTACTGAATAGCGCTACATTAATCGATTATTATTATTATATATTAGCTTTTATTTATGCGGCCGTTGATAAACAAACTCATAACGGTTAAGCAAACTCGTGAGGTTTTCTCAACCGTCAATTTGCTGTTTTTAATTGCCATGCCAGTGGCACTCGATCTCTTCAGCAATCAACAGTTTAGTTCGAAGCTATGCTTAAAATAAGGTAACTTGGTATAGTTGTTTTGTTAGCACAAGTATAACATAGGTAACCCGAAAATAACAGAGGGCATATATTTTGCACTTATTGTTACTTAAGTCTTAACTTAACTTTAAGCCTTCATCATTTATCTATTTAATATTTTTATAAGACTTGTATATTCACTGTATGTGTACTATGTGTTAATATATTTATATGTATATATTTATTAAACTTACTATATTTATTATATTTATTATACTTACTATATTTTATTCCAATAATTTTAATTAGTCTTTTTTTCTTGTAAATTGACTTTGTAACTCTGTAATCATAAGTCTACATACTGTTTTAAATTTTTCTATTAGATTTCGTAGAAATCAGGCCCTATTGTTCTTAAGTTCTATACATGTATGTAACCAAATCTACTTGCTATGCAACCATTGACGGTAGTCAACTCGAAAGCTTGTGCTCCTTTGACTGCTGTTACTTGTTAAATAACTTTTATTATTCTTGTAAACCTATTCTACTATAACTATTGCTTAATTTGACACTTAATTTGTAATTCTTTGTTAAACAGTGTAAAATAAAAACTGAATTGAATTGTAAAACAAAAATAGATAATCTCAGAATTTTTTGGTTAAAAAAAAAATCCTACCAGCAGACATTAGCTATGTGCGTACCCACGTACAGTCACATCGCTATTCGGTAGTACTTCTTTAAACAAATATTTTTAATGACCACAATATCAGACTAATCAAATCATTGCTCACCTGTAACGATTCATGGGCACACACGGGGTCACAGGTATAACGCAATCGGCTGCTTTTGCAGCTTCATGCGGCATTGACACAGGTAACCCGGAAAAACTAAGACGATAACAGAATTTATTTTTAATTGTAAATGTTGGTTAATTAAATGATGAAACACGTGTTCGCTCGTGTTGAGTTCTAGATCAAAGCCTCATAGTATTTTTGATGCAATTTGTTTTGGGCTGGTACCGCACTGATACACAGGTAACCCGAAACAACTAAGACGATAAAACAATTATTATAATTTTTTATTATAATATTTTTTTGTTAATTAAATAATAAACCGCTGTGCACTCGTATTCACTCGTGTCCTGACTCATTTGGAGTTTTAGATCACACGATCATAGTATTTGGATCCTAGTATTTTTGGGCTACCTCTGTTATCCTAGGGTAGCCTGACTTACTTGAAGTCGCTCGTGTTCTGACTCGTGGAGTTTTATATGAGATCGACCGTGTGCGTACTTTCATATCTGATTGTGCGTTGTAATATGCCAAACACGCAGGTGTATGAGATCATCCGCGTTACAAAAGATACGCCGGAGTTCAAGCTGCGTGCAGCTTCTTGTTTTATAAGTATTTTGCCCCTACAACCAAGAGCGGTGATTCGGACCCAAGCCGTTGCTTAAATGGGACAAAAACACATCCTAATAGGTTGAGCTTTCAACATCCTTCAACAAATGCTGAACCGATGTTAAAGAGATGGTGAATCCATTTGACCAGTGTTTCACTAATTCGACTCGATTGTCCAGTGAACGAACGATACTTAAACGAGAACAATAGCAGTTAATTAGAATGTTGACCAGATGTCGAAACCGTTTTAAACCAGGGCATTACTAATTCGACTCGATTGACAATTGAACGTGTACCCTGGTGCCAGAGGTTCTGATGCCCTCTCTTTCGCGTAAGAGAGGCAGTTAAGAACCTCTGGTATCCAGGGTAGTGAACGAGTGATTCCTAAACACTCAATACCTCGCCTTTTTATTAAAATTACGTGTTTTACCTTATACAACAAATCGTTTATTTTTATATTTTTATTTTATTATTTAACTAAACGATATGTTTAGAGTGAAACATTGTTTTTAAACCGTAACCCCTTTTCAGGTACTATTAATTTTGATTGTTAATTCACTGATTTTTGTTTTGTTTTTCTGTTTACTTTTTGGGGCAAGATTTCAAAAACCGAACAATTGAAAGTAAATTAAATCAGGCGAGTCGGCAACACTGCTCTTCACGTTTTAAGGTTCTGTGGGTCGTAGGTCCATGTTTGTAGGTGGGATGCATGCGATCGATCATGTGTTCAAACGTACATGTTTGAATGACAAATCGCATATCAATAAATAAATAATAAATGTAGTAGACTCGGTAGTAGACTAAAGTTTATGTGATATTTAACTCCGAAATTATCACTAACACCACCATTTATCATTCTCAGTCGCAATGCTTATTGGAGAATATTTACCTTGACGTTAAGTATCATTAATATGCATTGAGACCGATGTTAATAATTGTTTGAAACTATATATGTGTTTAGAATCATTGTAATTATAAGATGAGCATTTATTTCATTGCAGAAAATATTAATTATATCATACATGAAACATCTTACCTGAAACTTGAAAGGACAAAACGGGTCTTCTCCTTGTCCAAGGAAGGAAATCATTAACAAACGAGTAGCTTATCTGGAGGAGAAAATGAAACCAGGTTTGAGAAACACGATCTCATTAAAGTATCAAAACAGCTTAGAAGTAGTTAAAAGTTAAAACTTTTTTTAAAATATTTTAAAAATATTTAAAGGTTAAAAAATTCCTACGATTGGAGTCATCGCCTAGCTCTTTCTTCCCTGGTCCCAGAGGTTTTCTAGAGAGAGAACAGCCGCGGAGAACAGCGAGCTGCGAAGCAGCGAGAAGCGAACTGCGAGAAAATCTCTGGTATCGGTGGGTGTCAATCTCACTTTCATGATGGTCAAGATCGGACTGTATTTTCTGATTGGAGGAATATATAATGAGCTCAACAAGAACTGTGATTGGTTAGATATATTGTTCTCTGGGACGGAAGGATAAGTAATCATTGTGATATCGTATGGTCAACTAGAGAGGGGACGGGAATTATTTACGTTGCGATCGAAGTCCGCTCGATCTCGCACGTAGAAAATTATATATAGTATTCGTATGGCGATTCCTCAAATCATCTACGAAGACATCGTATCATCTGTACTAAAAGATCGCTTTTCCAAGATAACATTACCGACTGATGTACAAGACAAAACGTTATTTGGCGTTTTAAATCGGAAATCCTACCGACTGGTCATGGCAAGTCCATAGTTTTAGTTGCTACCAGATTTTTAAAGCAAAGAATTATAATTGAGAGTGTTTAGTTATCCACGGAACGCAATAGTTATTGTTATCTGCCCTCTAAAATCATTGGTGGACTCTCACATTGCTCTAAGGTCTTCTCGAACGTTAGAAAAGTTGTCACTTGTGAAGCACCATTTAGGTCGGTATTCGTTGTAGATCGGCTACGTGCTTTAATGTTTATCCTGTAGACTCTGCAATGGTCGTTTGTTCGACTGAAATTTTACGGCTTTGAGTAATGTTTTAATTTTACGGGGAGTTCTCTGCTGTGAAAACATCCCCGGGTCGACGAACTGAATCGCATGCATTTGACATGTAAACAAATTAATCTCTACCCGAAAACTTCTGGCATTCTTTTACTATGGCTACCCCACTGAACAAAATTATAATGTGACCCGCACGTGATATCTCTCTCCTGATTGGTCGATTTATTAATTACTCTGTTGATATGTTTGACAGTTTACAAAACATGAAAGTGAGATTGGCACCCACTGATACCAGAGGTTTTCTCTTCTCGCTGCTTCACAGCTCGCTGATCGCCGCTTTGCGGCTCTTTCGCCGCGGCTGTTCTCTCTAGAAAACCTCTGGAACCAGGGTAAGCTCTTTCAAACATGTTGTCAAATAGAAAGCACACATTAAATAACACCGACATGACCTTTGTTGGTAACGTAGCTTCGCGCTCATCGTAAGGAAACAAATACCCGGTTCTGGTATTGTAAATTGCTAACACCCACTCGTTCTAAATTTAGGAAAGGTCGTATACAGGTTAGATGATCATCTCTTCCTGTCAAGAAAATATGCTCTCATTACAGTCAGAACATGGTTTTACCTGTGAACCCCAGTTAGCTCTAGGTGGGACAGACCTCGTCGTTTACCTGTGAACTTGTTTACCAACGGTTGGGGTTAGGGTTATGGTACGGGTTAGGATTTTTTTTTAAAGTAACAGTCGTTCCATCGCACGTTTCTGTGGCTCATTGGTAAAGTTCTGGTCTTGCACACCGAAGGTCTTGTGTTCAAACTCCGCGACGGGAATCGAAATCGAAGGAAAGATAAAAAAAGTAAGTTTTCTTAATTAGACAAATTGAACTTAGAGAAGTGTAATGCTTAAAGTGGTTAGGATCCTAGGAAGGGATAAGGAGATAGTGAAATAAATTAAATCTGGTTTTATGAGAATTTGTGTGAGATTGCGAAAATGATCATCTAACCTGGATTCAACCCACTTTTCTAAACTTAGAGCGAGTGGGTGTTAGCCACTTAGAATTGGCGAACCGGCCGCAACAAAACATTAAGTGAAAGTATATATACAGGTTGTAATGTCTCATTCAATATACATATGATATACGTTCAGCACTTGGGGAGATTTATTCGCCTTTTACGATTCAAATCCCTGTAGTACAGGAACAACTCGGGCAAGGGCAACTCGGGCAACTATTTTGGTATATACTAAAAATCACGTGAGCAATAACGTCATCGTTACGTCATCACCACTAAGTGAATCGTAGGAAAATAATACCACACCTGTCCAAGTTTGAACTGTCTGGCACTAGAAATGAGAGAGATATTGGCATGTACTTAAAATCACGAAATCGATGACGTCATCGCCACTAACTGATTGATAGCAACCCAATACCAAGCCTGTCCTTGTTTGAACTGTCTGGCATTAGAAATGAAGGAGATATGGGCATGTACTTAAAACACGTAATCGATGACGTCATCGTTAAGTCATCGCCACTAAGTGGTTGATAGCAACCCACTACCATGTCTGTCCAGGTTTGAGTCAGCTGGCATTAGAAATGAGGGAGACATGGGAATGTATTCAAATCACGTGACATATGACGTCATCGTTACGTCATCACCACCAAGTGATTCACTGCTAAATGATTTGTTGGAACCCACTCTCATGTCTGTCCAAGTTTAAATAATAATAATAATAATAATAATATTGCTTTATTTATCGAGGGTAGCACTTAATATCGTACAGATAATATACACGTGGCCCTCAACATAAAGAAAATAAATAAATAGATGATTAATAACAGTAACAACTAAGCTCTAATAAAGACAGTTTCGAATTACAATAATCATTGGAAGCAGTGAGGTTAACCTGCATAGTATGCGTTCAACTTGAAGGAGAATGAATCTCTTGAGGCTGCTTGTTTTAGTTCAGTTGGTAGTTTGTTCCATAGAGAAGCAGCGCTAAAACTGAAAGTTTTCTTGCCAAAGGTTTGCTTAACCTTTGGAAGCATAAAGTTGTGGGCAGCGTTCCTTGTGTTAACCGAGTGTGTGTCTTTCAGCAATTTGAATTTATTTCGGACGTATTCAGGCGGTTTACCATTGAGGGTCTTATACAACAGCATTAGTTTGAGGCGTTTTACTCGTTCAGGGAAAGGAATTATGTTCAAGTCCGTAAAAAGCGTCGAAGAAGGGGTATCCCATGGGGCATCTAAAATTATCCATAAAATATATTATCCATAAATTATCCATAAAATATACCATGTTCTCAGGTATGCGCACGCAACAGGCTTGACGGGCCGGTAAATACTTCACGTGGGCAATCACGTAGTGGTTTCCTATAAGCCTCCCTATTATTTCAACCAATACTAAATCCAAGCTGCCTACATCAAGTATTTCTAGGCGGGCCTGAGTTTTGTTTGCTTTTGTTAGACTCGTTCTGATGCGTCAGCTTTGTTAGTCAAATTATCGGCTATTGTTCAAAAATTGGCGGCCATTGTTCAAAAAGTGATTTGGCGGGCCAATATTGCGTGCGCATACCTGAGAAAATGGTCTATTGTCTGGCATTAGATATGACGGAGATATGGGCATGTACTTAAAATCACGTGACCGATGACGTCATCATTACGTCATCACCACTAAGTGATTTGTGGGAACCCAATACTATGCCTGTCCAAGTTTGAACTGAGTGTCTGGCATTAGAAATGAGGGAGATATTGGCATGTACTTAAAATCACGTGACCGATTACGTCATCGATACGCCATCACCACTAATTGAATTAATAGGGATTCGCTACCATGTCTATCCAGGTTTGAAGTGTTTGGCTTTAGAAATGAGGGAGATATGGGTATGTATTTAAAATCACGTAATCGATGACGTCAACGCCACTAACTGATTGATAGCAACCCACTACCATGTCTGTCTAAATTTGAGCCAGCTGGCATTAGAAATAAGGGAGATATGGGCATGTACCAGAAGCATTTACTTATGACGTCATCATTACGTCGTCACCACTAAGTAAATTGTGGGGACCCAATACTATGCCTGTCCAAGTTTCAACTGAGTGTCTGGCATTAGAAATGAGGGAGATATTGGCATGTACTTGAAATCACGTGCCCGATTACGTCATCGATACGCCGTCACCACTAAGTGATTGATAGGGATTCGCTACCATGTCTGTGCAGGTTTGAAGTGTCTGGCTTTAAAAGTGAGGGAGCCGATGGGTATGTATTTAAAATCACGTGACCGATGACGTTAACGTTACGTCATCACCACTAAGCGATCGATAGGTACCCACTACCATGTCTGTCCAGGTTTTAATTAGATGGGCACCGTCAATACATCTTCTCCAGCATGACAAATCTTTTCGAAACCTTGGACGGTCATTCGGAAAGTAAACGGCGAGTCGTCGAGTCAGAAAAAAAGACGAACTGATAAATTATCTCGTATCCACCTAAACCCAATAACTTGTTCTGAACATGCGTGCATCCACGATTTAAATTACTATTGTGTGTGGAATAAACGACCTATTCATAGCTTGATTATGTCTAGAACTTCGCTTCATAATGGCTAATTGTGTTGACGCATGCAGTCTAAGTAGTTCTGGAGCTTCCAATCTGTACAAGGATTGTGTGACAAAGTTATTATTTAGTGTAGCTAAATCAAATTGATCTTTAAATCAAAATGCCCCGCTGAACTTTGAAATCACATATCGAAGAGATTAAAACGAGTTTTTATCCGTTCCACATCGGCACAGAATTGAGTTTTTGGGAATCTAACGCTAGCCAAATGTAACATGAAAACGTTGTATCAAATATAAACAGTGCATGACCCGGAGGTCAACTGGCTGGAAGATCAAAGAAAACACGTTTTTTTTTTTAACAGGCTTATTATTTTTCTCACTGGTATTCTTGAAGGTTCTCTATCACGATTTCTAACTGCAGACAATCTTGATTTGTGCCTCCTACTCCTAGATTGATTTACTAGATAACAATACAGTGCTCAGCTGTTCGCGTTCGACCATCAAATTCAAACTATTTGACGTTTCAGTGATATTTTACGTATCATTTCTCGAACTGATCACATTATTGTTATTCTGTATATTACTAAGCTTTTCCATTAGCTTTTGTTTGGTTATTGCATGGCTTTGTTTAGCTTTGCTTTCCTCACTTTCCAAAATCTTGGCTTTCATTCCCAAGTGAGCAGGGGCGATATCGTCGTTCAACTGAACTTTAAGCTTATATTCACCCTGACGAGTAAAGAGTGCAGCACGTTCTATCTCTGAACCTAGGGTGCATTATGAACGTGCCATGAGACTCGGGGAACTTTGTCGCGAAAACAGTTCAGTGTACATTATCATCTCTATCTCAGTTGCATCCAAAATGTTCCCAAAGCTGCCAAAACAGTACATTCAAGACATTAAATTCTGCTTAGTTAAGCCAAACGCGCTTATAAATTTCCGGGCTTGTAGCGGTAAATTAATTATAAGGCATTTCGGAATAATAATGCTATAATAACCGTGAACAAAAATCCTGCAAAAATACGTTGGATCCGAAGTGAGGACCACGGTATTTAATTTGCTTATATATTTTCTATTATGGATTTTTGTACCGTAGGTCTTATATAGATCCGATTATTCCTGCTATTGTCATCATTTTCAAAGCTGGTCTGGTCAGCATAACTATATTTTTCACAAAGCACTGACACGTTTAGTTCAGATTTGCTTGGTTTTTGGCTTTTCGCCACACGTAATGACGTGTGACCCGATAACCAAGCCTTTCTGTGAGCTCGTAACTAAATGCTTCTTAGCGCAGTCCGGGTCGGTACTGCAGTGACACCGAAGCCCGCGTAGTGTTTGCTATGCCATACTGACGAGTTCTAATAAGAACGAAACAGCTAGCTGTCTATGGCTGCAATCTAGTCCGAGCGCTTTTCGTGTCAGGCCTAGCTAACCGTAGTGCTTTGTGTTAGAATTTTACGTTGTATATCAGCTTTGCTGTAGTCTTCGGACTTTTCATTCTTAATAATTTATAATAACATGACTTTTGGAGGGCATATTGTTTATTTGTGGCCCGCGTAGTGTCATTTGTGCCTGAGGTAGCGAGAATGACACTACAAGGGACACAAATAAACAATATGTCCTCCAAAAGGCATGTTGTTATCATTATCATCAATATACAAGGCCAAATAACTGATAAAAACTTTACTGAATTATCATTCGGCAATCAGCTTACTAAAAGTTGACCGGGCGGTAAATGTGTCCGCTCGGTTCGTCATCGGCCCGCTCGGTTCGTCATCGGCCCGCTAGTTTGAGAGCTTTCGCGAGGCCGGTTTTCTATTTGGCCGCGTATTTTGATGATAATTACCTTTAACAACACGGCCAGATCGCCATAAACTCCGTCAATACATCTTCGGAAAATCGAGGACTATTCGGACAGCCAACGGAGAGTCTCCGATGTACACAGAAAAAAACGAAGTTCACACCATAAAACGATGAATAAATTAGCTCGGAGCAGTAACCCTAATAACTCGTGTTCTGCGCTTGCGCGCATCCACGTGTTAAAAATGGTCTGATGTTGAAAAGCGATTGCCTTACAGGTTATAAGGCAAATTACTTGATGTCGACGTGTATTTCAAAGAATTTACAGAACTTACAAATTCACATAGCAGATTGCAATCATTGAGTTTAAAAATAATACGACAAAACTCTATACATTAACTTCAACATGGTAGTTGGCAACTCGAAAGCTTTTGCTCCTTTGACCAAGGGAGCACGGCAGACTTGCCTGATTTGTCTTACTCACGATCTCTTCCGGGTTTAGCCGCCATCTTGAAATTTTACAATGCGACTTTCCGCTGACAATAATTAATGTTGGCGCGCATGAGACTCGTAGTGCCGAGCGAGTTCCGAAGCGGAAAGTGGAACTAAAAAAGCGAGGAGTGAAACTGGTGCACGTGACGTCTATGAATTAACCAATTGGAAACAAGAACTCGGTTTGTGTCTTCTCCTGATGCTCGTAGCAATTTCCTAGGAAACGATTTCGGCAGTAGCAAGAATGATTGTAGCCTGCTCTGCAGACATATTTTTTCACTCTCATAAATTCGAAGAAAAAAGTTACTTTTCTTCGAATTTATGAAAGTGAAAAATACGTCTGCATAGCAGGCTAGAATGATTGTAAACAGGTTTGACATTTGAAACCGCAGACCGACTTCCTTGTTGATTTCAAAGTCTACATCGCTGGGAAAATGTTTTTCTCTCAACGTCTCGGAAGAACCGTTAACGCTTATGGCTTATTAACAGTTACAATCAAACGAGGAACAACTTACAAACGGGAGAAATCCTTTGAATTCAGCTGACCGGATATTTTTAATAGGTTATAATACTTAAGAAGTTTTCAATTTAATTGATATAAATTGGCAGTCGTTCTGTGATTTTGAAACTCTCACTGGCGTAGCAATTAAACACAACCTTCAGAACATTAATTTGCCTGAAAATAAAATACGACTTCGCAGTTTCTGGTCCCGAAACGTAGCTATCGTGAATCGCTTGGATTAAATTAAAAGCTCAAATGAAACACTTCCATGTCGTGGCACTCCAACCTGTATTTTTATGAATATTTGTTACCTCCAAACTGTAATTTCTTGGCTGCACAACTACATCTGTTGTATAATTAAATCGTCTCTCCTTGCACAGAAGCTCTAAATTACTGTTCACTTCAGTTGTATCACCAAGTGCATGAAACTTGAGACTGATAGGACACTGTGGGCAGTGGATTCCTCTACAGCAGAACTTGTACGACGCTGCAATTAAGATAAGTTAGTCATGCATTAATTTGTCAAGAATGTAGGTCGAGATTTAATGACATATTAGTTTAGCTCTTTCTGTAATTATTTTCAAAGTGCAATAATGTCTTACTGGTTTAATTATTCAGTAAAGCGTTACCAGCAATATTAGACTTTTGAGCCGCTGTCAGCGTTACTACATTTGGTGATGCGGTACATGGTGGAATGATATTTATGCCAAAATGGCCGAGACTATGAGAACACAGGTTGATGAGAACAACTTCCTACTATATTCTGAACCGTTTAAGAGATTAATTTTCATAAATGCCGATAATATCGGAGCAAGCCATATTTATTTTAATTGTTAAAAAAAAAAATTCGTGCGAAAAAATCGGTTAAAAAAAGTCGGTAACAAGCAGGCATCAGGCTTATTTGCCATTTGGTTGAAAGAGCCTAAGGACTAGTGCTACAATGTATCCCACACTACAGAGGGATAAGTGAAATGGTAGACATAAACAAGCGTGCCACTGTGTAGTTTCTCCGTCGTTACTCAACCAAAATGATACCTTCGAGGCCCTTTAAAAATGGCGAACTGTTCCTGGTGAACTATCTTTGAAGAATGCTGTCTTTGTTGATAAAAGGCATCACTTTGGACACATTATTTTAAGGACTGTACTTTTATGATGGAATCGATTTACAACAGAACACACAACAGCAATTGAAGTGACCAAACTCTTCAACAGAAGCGGTATTGAAGGTAAAAGGTCCGAAATGGCGAAACAATCTCAAAGTTATAGTATATTTGTAAGGGATGTAGTGGCAATTATAAGTGCATTTTTTCGCCTATCCAGGGAACCACTTTCTCCAATCACAATTCACTCGTGTTGAGTACGTGAAGGTGGCTAAACGATGGTGATTACGATTCGAAGTGACAAAAACCTTGTACAATCACGCTTTGGGAATAATATCTAATGTTTTTTTATTATTTTTTATACTTGTCCATTTTGGACAAGTAGTTGTCCTTAATGACCATGCACGGCCGCCATTTTGTTGCTGGTAACGGTGACAACGCCAGGAAAGGCGAGGTTTCTACCTCTGTCTAGCTCTTCCGCCGGTGTTTAACTGAACCACTTCGTATGTACTTCTAAATTAGTTATCTGCTTTTGAAACACATAGATACAATGTCCACCAAGACATTGTGAAAATCAGTGTCCGTTGAAAAAAAAAAAGAAATTGAGCGTCAATTTTTTTAAAAAAACTTCGTCTTTTCACATCATGATCAGAACCGCAATGTGTATCACATGATCTACATACTCTGGGTTTAACTCAGGCAATGAGCTGAATATATTACAACCAGCTTACCAAGAATGACAAGTGTTGAGCCAAGATCAATGCGTGGTTTTACCTCGTTCAAGATGTTAAAATGAAGATCCCTGTAACCTGTCAAATAACACGACAGAACAACGCATAAATATATTCATAATCAGCGATATTTATTATCGAAACGTCGTGATGTTGAAACACCTTTAATTTCACACGGAGTTAGTAGATAAGTCTGAGACGTTCAATACTTGGCTTCTCCTCCACTCTTTTGACGTTAATAGCTTCTATAGGAAAATCACATGCCTGACGAAGTAATTCCACGTTACATTGCATGAGAAAACCAATATCGCCCGAGTCGCGGTACAACATTCGTTGTAACGGATCTTGAAACCGTTTCAAATGACCTTTAGACAAAGTCACTCTCTCCAACATGATTTAAATATTTTTCAACATCTTTCAACAATGTTTTCAGTCCAGCTCAAACGGTTTCTAGATCAGCTTCAACAAATGTACTGGACTCGGTTGTTCGAAGTCCGATTAAGCTTAATCCAGGATTAAAGGCAATCTTTAGTTCAATTTGCTAACTTGTGAACAATGGATTTCAGGTTAAAAACTTATCCTATAGGAGAAATAGCAAGTACTTTTCTACTGGTCTTGCTAGATTTGGGAAAGAAATACTTTCTACCGGGGAGATTCAAAACCATGTGTTAAGACTTAAAGTGCAACTAACCCCTTTTGCAATTTTTATACATATGAATCTTTGAAAGGTTTTGGGTACTTCTGCGAAGAAATTTTTGGCTTACATAGAATACTCTATGTTCTATGCTTGTTTGAAATGGTGAAAATTTGACCTTTCCTGACCCATGACCGCGTAAGAAAAAGACTGGGTCGATTCTCGATCTTACGTCACCTCATTAATGCAGTATTCTCCACGTCGCCTTTCTATCAGAACAACATCGATATATAGATAATATACACAGTCTGTGAGTTGTTAGTAAAGAAAACAGTTATTTTAGACAATCTGCTAAATATTTATTCAAATTATTGCAAAGTGGAATGAATTAGATGACGTAAGATCAAGAATCGACCCAGTCTTTTACTTACGCGGTCATGGGTCAGGAAAGGTCAAATTTTCACCATTTCAAACAAGCATAGAACATAGAGTATTCTATGTAAGCCAAACATTTCTTCGCAGAAGTACCCAAAACCTTTCAAAGATTCATATGTATAAAAATTGCAAAAGGGGTTAGTTGCACTTTAATCCAGGAGTAGCGCCAATCGGGTTTCGAAAAACTGGGCCCCAATGTTGAAACGGTTTGACCGCGCGAGACTTAACAAACAAGACAGTTGATCGCCATTCACTATTACAGGTGAGTGGAATGAGATTGATATCTAAACACCGTAGTGTACCTTTATCAGTCCTGCTCATAGAGAAACTGCCGTCTGACTGTTTCATGCATTTGACTATATACAGTATTTATGTTTGTCCCACTCACCTGGTCTCATCCAATAGACCATGTCCATGGGGAATGGATACCCCATGTCAGAGGTCTGTCCAGGGTATCTCACTTCAACTGTAAGGTGGCTATCAGAATATTTTCCTTGTTTAGGCCTCTGGTATACCTCCATGTGATACATGTGACATGTACTTAGAGCAACCAATTGATTTTGCTGAGGGTTTCTGTTGAATGTAACACGCATCAATTATATTTATTTTAAAACATCACCACCGTTTACTTAAACTAAAAAATCTGGTTTTTACAAACTTCTAATCCTACTGTCAAAACGAAGTACTGTCTGCGCAGCAGAGGTTTTGCCACAGGAGATCCTCGTCTCGGAAAATATATGTCAGTAATTACTATAGCGGTGTAACTGTTCGCATTTCTTAGCATTGTGGTTCCGCTTAATGAATATATTTCCTAGTGCAGCAGAAGATTAGTTATGTGCAAGATGTTGGTTCCGCCGTAGTTCTTTGAGGTGATTTTACTGACGTGCATTGTTCTGACTATGGTTTGATTGGATTCCCAAAGTGTGGGCACGTGAACTTCCGTGAGATCTGTTCTAAATATAGCTCAGTCCGGTCATACGCTGACTCACAGACCCTGCTTGTAAATAAAAATACGAAACAAGTGTAAACGCATGTCATAAGTTACCTCAAAATTTATCACTACGAAGCGAGCCAAAAATATATAAACCAGCACATTTTGTTTAATTCGCTGTCAAATAAAAAAAAATCGTATGCTAATATTATAATGAAATAACGTCTTTAGGATCAAACACGTTTGTATATTGACGTTTTGTGACGTCATAACGAACGACTCCTTTTAAGGTCAAATTCTGAGTTATCTATACGTTTGAAATAAAGCATGCAACATAAATATGTGTTTTTGATTGCCGCAATTTTAAAGTCTCTACGATAAATATATGCTGAGTTATTAAGAGCGGCCGTCTGTAAATATCGCCTAAAGTGTTTAGGATGAAAAAAAATGAAATTCCTCAAACTTTCTCAGAATAATGGCCTGGGTGAGTGATTCATATAAATATAACTTTTAGTTGAATCTGATTTTTATTTTCGCCAAACGGCGACAAAATCGGTTTTACGGCTCTTAGACCGGTTTTTAGGAGATCGATACCACACATCGTTAACGGCTCGCCTAAAAATGAAAATAGAAATTTATAGCAATACTGTGCAGCTAAATACAAAGAAAAGATAATGATTTCTCTTTTCATGGGTTGTTTATTACAAATTAAATATTTTATCATTTTTTTATTATTGTGTTAATTTTAGACATTTTTGGTACGCAAAATAATGACCAAATTGAGAAGCCAAAATCTCCAATGATACATGACCTGGCTATATTAGAGTATAACCTAGCGAAAGAGCAATGTTTCTTCTTCAAATACATGCAATAAAATTTTTGGGCAATTAAAACTACGAATTTTCAGGGCACCAAACGCAAGTGGCACCGACGTAAGAATACTCTCTTTTCTCACAGCGTTCGAATGCACAGAATCTAGGATGAACAGAGGAAAAAAAATATGATATCAACTTCTATCAGGTTAAATTTAACACTAAAGAAGCCTGAGTACTTTCAGATAGATTATATATCGGTTTCTACCAATTATGTACAAAATCAGTGGCTTTTAGCGGTATTTTTGCGATGACATATTGTTGAATCTTTACTCATGCCGGAGCGCCGACAACTTTCAATTGATAGACTTTTAAGTCAATCCGAATGATCTACAGTTGAACTATTCACTGTTAGGAATGTTAAAAAGTAATTATTATGGCTTAATATGTACCTTTCATGTGGTTTCGTAGAGAATCGGTAGCTTTATAAACAGGTCTGCCGTAGTTCAACTGTCAACAGCTGAGATTGCGTTACACACAGGAAGCCCGCTTTTTCGGAACAAATGAACAACGTGTTTACGAAGCTAGAAATCTATAACTGTGGATTTCTGATTTACATCAGTTCCGATCCGGGGAACTAGTTATATTCGATATAGGATCTCAGTGTAACTGGATTTGGCTTTTATTTTTGTCTTTGAGTTTCAAACTGTATATTGGACGGCAATCGACTCGACGAATTTCACGTGAAGTTCAACCTCGTGGTTTTCCGATATCAGACTGAAAATTAAACTGATCTGTATTTTACTCAGATGCACTGAGTTTTCAATGATAACTTTACAAGGAACCCAAATGCATTATCTGGGGACAAAATTGTGCATATTTTTGGAAGATTTGAGTTGAAAACCCGCCAGTTGAAATCACTTGAGACTTGAGACGTTTTGCACAGTGCAAAACCTGACAAAAAGAGCTGTAGAAAAACACGAACCAACCTATAACTATAATAATACTCTTAATTTATAAGCCAATTATCAAATATGAATGCTGAATTTTTCAGTCCGCATACAATACAATAAAAAAGCTGCTTTTTTGGTTGAAACTGTGTGTTAAGTTTACTCGTTTCCGTAATAATTTTCTTTCTACTACGATTTTAGTAGCGTAGTGACTGGTTACTAATAAGCTGTACTTCGCTTCGTGTTTTAGAAGTCACAGCCATTTCAGCTTCTGTGTACTTGACAGGTATAACTGAATCTCCACTAATCCAGCTTTGCTCAATTCAGTCGTTTTTCATCGATTTCTCGAACTGTTTTGCGAGAGTCGGTAAAACTTCTTTAATCGCTCCAAAGTTGAATTTTAGCTGAAAAACGGAAAAAGCAGATATATATTTTAAAGTAGGATTAATGTTCGTGTGACAAATTATTTAGTTTCTTTCAAAATGTATGGGTTATATCGCTATTTGTTTACGAAGTGTTGTGTGCGAATTTGAAAAATCCTGAGCGTGCAAGATGAAACAAAATTTTACGCTGAGCAACCTTTCAGATTGCAGCATTCAAAGCCATCTTTCTGCCATATAATAAAAAACAATTAAGTAAGGTTACTCTAGACCTTCAGAAACAGAGAAATCGGAAAACGTTTATTATCGCTTGTAGTGTAGTATTTTATCAAGTTACAAGAAAACGTATTTGAAAATAAATAATTTTTCGCGGAAATTTTTTAAAATCTATTTTACCGGAAGTAAATTTGCAAGCTTTGATTGACAGTGCCAGCGCACAATTATCAGGATTACTCAGCCATAACGAATGCCATCAAAACTACTATCCTAAAAACCTTTCGAATCAGCTCTGATATTGATATTTTACGGGCTTTTTTCGCTAAACATCCTAATATATGGCTTCCTTTGTCATTCGAGGATGTCATCTGAAAATATTTGAGGAAATGGAGATGTGCAAAAATGAAAACAATATGTTTAAATCCAGGAATAGCGATATTTCGTGTTGATAAACATTGTAATTGTTATGCTAATGTCAACCATGATTTCCAAAGGCCGCTTTGTGTCAGGAACCAATGGATCTCTGGTTGGCACATTAATGACAATGGATGACGTGCAGTAAGTATCGCTTGGACCTATCCCACGCGGCAGCCATCTTGGAATAAACCTATTGTTAATGCTTACCCAGCCTCAGTAAACACGTTTGAGACCGAGGCTGGGTAAGCATTAACAACTAAAGCTTTCCGATGGAACAAGTGAAGCCGGAAAGCGTATTCATAACGGCTCAAGAGCATCATTGTAGTAAGGTGTCGTAGTTTTGTTTATATTTGGCATGTTATTGGTGACAAGAGCCCGGCATGCAATGGTGCATGTATATAACGGGCAACTTGAGAAAGTAATTCTTCGCGCAGAAGTGTACAAGAATGGTAGTTTCTCAACTGACTTCATTATAAATATAACTTCAGCTACACTATGAAGATGCCCTACAGTTCTTGGTCAAGAAAGTAAAGACCGCAGTGAACTCCAATACCTACGACTTCAAAAAGAAGGGAAATGAGGTAGTATCGTCGTGTACCGTTTAACCAACTGCGTCATAAAATTCCCTATGTTCGCTATGAATAATTTGAGACTCAGAAATTTTATACGAACATCGGAATCGACACTTAGAAATTTTAGAACGATTATATGTTATCCTCACTATAAAAAAATTTACTGCCTGAATCGGGATTCGAACCCGGGCCGGTTAAGAATCAATGCAATGGCTTACCCACCACCAACCCAAACCCTAACCATTAGACCACGAGAGAATTCGCTGATTGGAGTCGTTTCTTTTACCAGATTTATATCAACTTCATTAGCATGTTCATAAAATATTCTATTATAGTATAATATATACTATAATAGCGGTACGACAACCCACCGAGCGCGCGAGGTGTGATTCCCCACGGATCTCAACGGTACACGACGATACTACCGGAAATGAGATGATCGAGAACACTTTAGGCGATGCTTTACACGATGCATTTCACAACTCTGCTTATTAGAAAGAAACTCTCCGAGGTCAAGACACGTCTAAAGGAAGGGTAAGCTCTTACTTACAGTTAAATTAAGTTAGCAGACCAACGTAGTTGGTGATTTTGCTTAGAACAAGCTGTAACCTAATAAGTTGGAAAATCATACGCAGAGATATAGACGCTTCGTTAGGCAAGGTACTTGTGTCGATTCTGCTCTTGAGGAATGGGAATGCTAATTATTTGATCAATGTTACTTCAAGCTCTGCACGTGTTAATTATAATTCTTTGATTCCCTGCATGTTTTTCTACTGCGGCAAACTTGGTCATTTCTGGAGAGTCTGTCCGAGAGTCTGGCCTATCAAGACTGACATCTGATGGCCACATGCAGATGGCTACCTTGGCAGTAACCCAATGTACCGATAACCTACCGAAGTTACACTTCAATCAATAACCGGTGAGCTAGCCTGCAGAACAGGCGCTTTTCCGATACGAGCGAGTACCAGTTCTGATACCGATCCGAGCGAAGCGAGTATCGGCGAGCGGCAAAGCCGCGAGAAAAAATAAGCGCCTGCCGCCATCTTACGGAAATTTGAATTCTGCCCTTTTCCGCATGGATTAACATGATTATTAAACATGTCAATCAAATTTTGTGTGCTCGTAACTTTGTCGGTATCTAAGATATTTAGTCAAAATATTGCACAGTTCATTGTTATTTCCTTTATTTCTCCAGTGTGGGATTTATTCACGACCACGGCCACTATAAAGTCGGTCAGTCCCCGCTCAGTTTTTCCTTCATCAGTTCATTTACTCGATCCTGACCAACTGTTTCACTCGAACAGCCTCTGACAGCAGAAGCGAAAATTACTTTAGGGAACTCCGTAATTTCCTTCAGTTCTACGTCTAGATCGTAGAGGGAGATGGCTTTTAAGTCTCAGTGTATTTAGTTTCGATTTTTGCAAATAAGATAATGCCGAAGCGCTAAGTCCTGTCTGACTCGAGTTCCACCGCAAACAGTTGGAAAATAAGGCTTTTACCTGTTGGTAAAACCGCCAAAATATCTCGCCTAGAAAGTACAATTGTAAACTATTCACTGCCTGCTTTGTTCTTCTAAATACTTTCCTGGATTAACGCTCAACCGCTCGATCACTTCTCTCTGACTTGTCGCCGTCATTTCAGTCAGTTCGCAGGAGGAATGTGCGACATTTCGTGACACATGACAGCGATGACAGCTAATTGACCAATCAGTATTTACCGTTCAGAATCTGAACGGCAAATGAAAAATGTATAAGGGATGGCTGCAGGCCCTCCTTCTTCTCTCTCGTGTCAGTCTCCTTTTTCCATTTTCACGCGGCCAAATCATTTTATCACTTCCTTTGCGTTGAAATAACACTGAGGGCCTCTTTCGCAGGCTACCGGTGAGCGGCTTAAGCCAACGTGGCAGAACATTATAATTATCTTTTATGAAATATTTTAATTTAAGCAATTCAGAAGGGAATTTGTAGAATTTAGATAAAGTAAGCTCTGATTCATTTAAGTGTTCAGGGTAGGTTTATATAGTCATTCTAAGTATGTTGATAGTATGTTTTCGAACTAGGTCATAAACTTCCTTGAAAGTTTACTAGGGTGTTGCAATATTGTAAACAACAAGAGTGCTTCACATTGCGTTCCGATCGTTAGAAATGCTTCTAAGAGCTGTATTACCGAAGTAGATTCGGTTTCATATTGTCCTATTCCTTTATCAGTAGTTCACGGAAGAGGTTATTAGGCGGGTGATAGATTTCAGCAGGTCGGTAATTCCCGTTAACCAGTACTAGTATCTTCAAAGATTTCAAGTCAAATACGAAGCTTAAATTGCCACTTTAGCTGAAATGTTTCAATTCGGAATTCGATATGAAATTTGGTTACAAAATCCAGAATTTTGCAAGATTTAAGGTTCTCTTGCATCACGACCTTTATAGCAAACGAAGATTTTTGAGTTCTACCTTTTGGATTCTCGTCAGCGTGTTATCTATTTACTAATGCTTAAACCTTTTCTTGCTAAGTTGGAGAGCAGAAGGAATTTCAGCAATTGTGTATATTCAAAATCCAGAATTTTGCAAGATTTAAGGTTCTCTTGCATCACGACCTTTATAGCAAACGAAGATTTTTGAGTTCTACCTTTTGGATTCTCGTCAGCGTGTTATCTATTTACTAATGCTTAAACCTTTTCTTGCTAAGTTGGAGAGCAGAAGGAATTTCAGCAATTGTGTATATTCATGACGGAATAGCTGGACATAATTTTGAGGTATCTAGCTCATTAGTGCAAGTAATCCGGGTTTTTGATGCAGGCCGGAAAGTCAATAAACCTTTTGTATTGCAGGAATTCAGATTTCTGTCACGAAAAGCTAGGGGTTATCGCCAGAGTCGACAAACCAACGCCGTGGGTTAGCAGTCGAGAGAGATACCAACTCCCAGTACTGGACGACATATTACCAGAGCTTTCACAAGCAAAAGTGTTCTCAACCGTAGATTTTCGCTCTGGTTACTGGCACTGTATTCTTGACGACGAGTCTATAGCCTTTTGACAACGTTCGCTGTTATAACACGTGAAGTGTAAGCTGTTGTAACTGACACGTGAAGTGTTAGCCACTGTGACACACATTAATTGTAATTGTAACTAAAAGCTATTATAGCACGTGAGTGTAAGTCCGTTGTGATCGACACACGTGAATTAAATTGTATTATAAGCTATTATATATAGCACGTCAGTGTAAGTCATTGTGACACACGTGAATTGTAAGCTATTATAACACGAAGTGTAAGTCATCGTGACACACTTGAGCGTAAGTCATTGTGACACACGTGAATTGTAAGCTGCTATAGACGTAAAGGGCGGGAAGTCTTTGTGGAACCTGGTACTTGTTTGTTTGTAATAAATATGCTATTGTCGTTGCACACCACGGCGACAGTACAATAACACACTCCATACAGTTGTATTGTTATGGATGCGGTAAAGAGTTATGAATAGGCTTATTCCAAGATGGCCGCCGCGTGGGATGGGTCTACATTGAGATTTTCAGATTTCCGGTGAGTCTGGCAAAGCTTCATACATAGTAATTTCTCCTTGAAAAAACATTGGTTCTACATGAAGATAAAACAGCTATAAAGTGAGAGAAAACTAGTAGAAAGCTGTTAAAGTGGAGATAACATGGGATTAAGTCGACGTGAAGCTTGTTAAATGAACTGAAGTCAATCTGGTCTCTATTACTCTAACTAGAGACGTGCAGACTTGCATATTGTTGAAAAAGCGATGATTCACAGAAGAATATTGGACCCCGATAGACGATATATACACATGAAAGAATCTAAAATATGCTGTAATTGTCAAATAGCTGAACATTTTCGAGAAAATGTAGAACAAACGAGAACAAATACCGAATATGCATTCGCTACCTCGGGCGGCCGCGCTTCATATGTTCGCCCTTTACTCGGCCGTGAATTTTGTGATAATGGTTAGACTTCCTGATTTAGATATACTTTTCAATTCCTTTCTCGCCATGATTGTGTCGGTACATCATTCCCGCTTGGATTGGAGGAGTTCATGTTAAAGTGTGAATTTCAACATTCGACAGGAAAATGACGTCAATGAAAATCTGATTTGATTGGCCAGCTACTGGAGAAAGTGTCTAGGAGGAGGGGCTAGACACGAAACATGGGTTTCTTTCATTCGTTTTATTCTCGCCAAACTTGTTTCAGCTATAGAAAGAACTTCAAAAAGCTAAAGCTGTACAGGAATTTATCCAAATCGTCTGAAAATTATTAGAGATTAATATCCCGGTAACAATAGCTGTCGGAGAATTGTAAAATTCTCGTTATTTTTTGTTTTACAAATTTCTCCTTGAGCCTATTTGGGTTTTAGTAGTTATGACTTCGGCTGAAAGAAGTGAAACTTCGATAACTTTAAAAGTATTTGGAATATTGAGCAACCAAGACACACTTTTAGCTTACAGACCCTTCCGGTTGTCCTAAGGTGAAAATGAAATCAAGTCCTCCAATTCCTGTACTTCTTTAGCTTTTTGAACTGAAACGCTAAGTTGTGGAATCAGGAGAGCTTCACTTTTTTTTATAAATTAAAAACCACAAAATTACTCCAGTCTTGTAGTCAGTTATATAAGCTTTCCAACGATATAAATGTTTAGGTATGTGCGGCTAATAAATAGAGCGCAATGATGTTTTTGCAAAACGTACCCTGAAGGTCTACAGTGCCAATGAAATGAAAAATCGATCCCGTTTTATTTTATTAAATTCTTCCCTTAGTCACTTTGTGCAATTAAAAATCAATTTTGGGAGAGCGAACATAACTTTTTTTCGTATCGAATCAGGCAAACTTTCTAAAATCAGGCGACAATTTTTATGTTGTTAAAGTATGCTAATCACATGCGTGACGTCACTTGGTCTGCGGATTTTATTCACAAAGGTAATATGACCAACGGCAAATTAAAGGTTCTTTTGAAAAAAATATGGCCAGCGTCCAGGTGTCTCTAAGTAAGACAAATTTAGAATGAAAATTGGGCAACAATGCATTTATATCGTAGTATTTATGGAGATGAATATAAATGCGCAGACCAAGTGCGTCACGCATGTGGTTAGCATACTTTAACGGCATAAAAATTATCAAGAAAGGAAAGGCTGATTCAACGGTAGAGTTTTTCTTCCAATATTTCGATCGGCACGGCCGATCTTCTTCGGGGAAAGAGGATTACTAAGATCACTCGTACTTTTAGGATTGTTGTTTCGACAGGAACCAAATCAAGTAGGAAGCGAAATCCTGTTACAGCGGCATAGTAATTATACTGCTGATTTTCACTTACGATTCATACTCCATCTCTGGTGTTGGTGACTCAACCTTGATAATAATCTCGTCTCCAGTCCCCTCGTCATCTATACCAGGCTCACTTGTTCTTCCCAACCACACTTCACATTCGTAGCGACACGAAGCCCCAATAAAATGCTTTCCTTGTTTAGTTGTCTGCAAATGAAATTAATACCGACCTTCATAACGCATTGTTATATTATCAACTTCTGAAAAGTCATTAGTAATTAATAAAGCATAAAGGGGCTATGTAATGGTGTTGCGCATGCGTGGAGTCAATGTTCGATTGGTGGCTGTTGATTGGCTACTAACAGTTAACGAATCCTTCCTATAGCGTGTTTGAAATGATACGCAATATTTTCCTTGAAGACTATCTACACACAGTTTCTTAGTAATGTTTATGCTTTAATTTTAACCATCCCACATGTTCACGAGGTTCGTCAGTTCATATGAAAATCGCTAAAAATAACTGTCCGACCCGGACTGCCAATACAGTGATACGATATGATGTCACGGGTTGTACTGCCCAATCAAATTTCCCGTACTAAATTATTTGTCCATCAAATTGCTTGTATTATTTTTTGCTGAATGCTGACGCCAGTTTCCTGCCAAGACAGACTTGATGGCGCGTCGCGTCGCGTCGCGCTCGCTTTGCTGTTTTCTGAAAGGAATGGCGGATTCAGCTAGTTCGAGGTTTGTAGTCGTTTCTGAATAAATTACACGGTTTCTTCAACAAATGAAAATAATTCATAGTCATACTTGGCGTGCATAAACAGGGGGGCTGAGGTGAGGCATTGTTGTGCTGTAAATGTTGTATCGACTGATATCGAACCTCGAAGACTCGTTCGTTCGCAATATGGCATTAAAACTCCTGAATAAAAACAATATCAAGCACTTAACATGTAATAATCTATATATATCAATGCCTCTAAAGTATATCTAAAAACTATAATTTATATTAATAATGAAAGTTAGATGATACAATAATTACCTGACTACGTTGGATACATAATATATATGGTGAGTTAAGAATTCTCGCGAACGATAGAAATACTCACAATAACACTATGTATGGTGAGTAAAACTGTCTTAAATAATACAACTACTGAGTATGCATGGCGAAGTATGTATGGCTATTGCAAATAATGCAAGTATTAAATATAATTTACATGTAAAAAGTTTCACTAAGTTCGACCTGAGCTAGATCACGGTATAAAGTAAAGGAAAGGAAAGGAAAGGAGGATAACACGTTTACCGCTAAGATGTAGCTCTTCCACATGGCCCTCTGTTGACTTAGTCCTACGATGTTACGTTCTTATCCGAGAAGACGTACGTGAAGGTCTAACCGTTTACTGATGGAGTATGTAAAGGCAGCTCCTACTCAGTTAATTTAAGACCCAGAGTGTTGGTCCGGCAAGGGTTTAAACCCTCAAGAGATCGGCGTTTTGCCACTGAGCTAACCTGGAGACGGTTATAAATTCGTTAACATTCGCAAATATAATACAACTACTACTTAATCTAATACTGAGTATATGTATGTTGAATCAAAGGCTTCGCAAATAATATGCTAACGTATTAATTTTGCACTAAGTTGTATACCTTAGCAAGAGCATGTTTAAATTCATTAACATTTGAAGCTTCTCGTACCTTTTTTGTTCCATAGGCTGCTAGTTATATATTGAGTAAATTTAAAGTTCTGCATGTGCATCCATTCTAAACATAAATTCTGTTGAGCTGATTTGGTAATAATTTTGAAAAAGTCACCAATACACTGAAGTCCATGTTTGTTTAGACATTTGTAAAGGTGAACTACTGCCGACTGATAGCACCTTTGGTGACTTATAAAAGTTCACATGTTCGTAAGCTTTAGTAGAGTTTTCAGTATACGGTACAGATTTAACATATCCTAGTAGAGTCCTTAAAATTAAATACAATACTTAGCATCCTCCAGGGTTGTATAAAACTTCCACTTCAGCTAGTGCTCACTTCAGTGTAACTTGAACCGTTACGGGCACACTTACGTGGTCGCATAAAACATACTTAGTGCTCTCGTAGTACGTAAACATTCACCCCAAAGTAAGGTTAATATGCATTCATCAACAAAATGGCTTTTTGGTACACTTATGAGTTTGTGTCAAATTAGTAGAGAATTATCTAATGTTGGGTTAGAGATAATAAAATAAAAATACCAACCTCTGATTGGCTAGCCCTTGAAAAAGGCTTTCTTTCAAAGAAAAAAAACACACTTCTTTTAAAATTAGAGAACCCTTAAATTAGAAATCACTTATCATTTTTGAAACTGATGTTTTATTTGACAAGAATTGAATGTAGAAGTGTTGAAGAGATTTCAAAACACGTCACAAAAGTTTTCTCCACTCGAGCCGTGAAAAACCGTTGCCATGGATATACTAGGCGCCTTTTGAGAATTGAAATTACGATTAGCATGAGTTTGGTGCTTCATTTTCTTCTTTCTTTTAACAATTCCCGACTTAATTGTTGAATCGCGATACAAAATTAATTGCGATTTTGAGAAGAAAATACATTATTCGTATTGGGCTTCGTCGCTGCGCGACAACGGCCAATACGAAATATATTTTCTCCCAACTGGCCGGCAATATAATTCGGTATCGGCGTCTGAAAATTGCAATTAGAAAATTGCAATTATTTAGGTAGTGCACTAGAATTGGTATAAAGTTTAAGAATTATGTAAACTAGACTGAAACAGAAATGATAATTTAATCAGTATAAGCGTTAAGATTAAAGTAGTAGGTTTTAAGTTTAATGTAACTACGAGAAAAAAAACAATATTAATAGCGCAAACGACAAACTGTAGACATTAGTTTAGTATTATTTGTCGAATCGATTCGCCTCCCTCTGTTGTCTTTCTTCGGCCTTCCACAACTCGCCGCCATTGAGTTCAAGTTCAATGTATTCACACTGTTTTATACGAGTTACATAAATATATACAAATAAGTTAAAATAAGGGCTTCGTATTTATAAAGTAAATTCAAAATTGAGATTAGAGATCAGTGTGCGGTGGCCAAAGTAGCTAAAGCTTTCGAGTTGGTCACCGCTGCATTTAAATATATAAGTGAATAGATAAAGTGAATAATTGGCTTAGTATAATTTCATCAGTGAATATAGAGATTCCCGTGCTCTGATTGGTCGAGAATTACGTCATACGTACCTATCATTTGTTTTTTTTATTCGCCATATGTTTTTTTATATGAGTAACAAGGTAACAATAGTAATACTGACTACAATACAAAGCGACCTAGCGGTGTGATTTGTACAGGAATATTATTGACAGGAGAAAGTAATAATTAAGGTATTTGAATAGTTACAATAGATTTCTTATACAGAGAAATTAACTAACTAGTGTTAACAATTGATTTGACTAAGAATATTGTGCTAAATACAACGAACAGTTACTATTAGTTACAAGTTAAATAAGTGGAAGCTTAGGCAGTTATGGCGAGGAGGCCTCTGGAAACCACAGGGCTTATAGAGTAGAGACCTCCTCATAAGATTCATATAATAAAATGAGTTAGCAATTGCGAACAACAATGTAATTAAAGATAATTAGAGATGTGAAGGTGTAAAGAATGAAGTTTCATTTGTTAGTAGCAATGTGGTAGAAAAAGTTTTTTTTAAATTCCGGTAGTGTTAAAGACTTAGTTATGTAGAGGGGCAGAGAGGTCCATATTTTTGGTCCTTGATGAAGAATAGTAAATTGTTTGATATTAGTACGACAAGAGTGTGATCGATAATTAGTTGCAATTCTGGTACTATAACTGTGTATCTGATCATTTCTAGGAAATAAGTTTGAGAATAGAGGGGGAAGTAGTTGATTATGATAGGAGAACATAAATTTAGCATTGTTGAAACTGTTCAAGGTAAAAATGTCTAGTATTTTTAAGCTGTCAAAAATTGGTGCAGTATGGGCACGATAATCGGCAGAGGCTAGAATTCGTACAGCACGCTTTTGAAGAAGAAATACTCTATTTAAGTTTGAGGGATATGTGTTTGACCAGACAATATTACAGTAGGAGAGGTATGGGTAAACTAATGTATAGTAAAGAGATACTTTAGATTTAGAAGATAGATAAAATCGAGATCTGTAAATAATACCTATAGATTTGGACATTTTCTTACAAACATGGCTTATTTGAGTTTTTCACGTGAAGTTTTCATCAATAAATACTCCTAGGAATTTAGTAACTTGCTTTTGTTCTAACTGGTGGTAATTAAATAGGAGGGGAACATTGCACGAAATGTGCTTTTGTCTAGGTTTGAAAAGGATATAATTGGTTTTCTTTATATTGACAGTAAGTTTATTTGTGTTTAACCAGTCATCTATCTGTTTTAGTTCTCTATTTAAAAAGGATATCAATAGATTAGGATCTTTGTGGGAATAAAAAATACTTGTGTCATCCGCAAAGAGTAGAGAGTCAATTAACTTGGAGGCGTTAGGAAGATCGTTAATATAAATGATAAAAAATAATGGTCCCAGTATGGATCCTGTGGTACACCACATGTGATGTTATGCTGAGAAGACATAGTATCATTGACTTGAACAAATTGCTTTCGATTATTAAAGTAACTTTTGATCCATTTTAATGCCTGTCCACGTATACCATAATATTACCTATATTCACCTGCAGAGCACCTGGAGGTGAATATACCATACAAGCCATTTAGCAAAATGGCGGCTCGCATATTTATCGTTGTTTATCACGAAGAAATAAATAATATGAAAGAAAAAGCTTTTCCAAAACTCACCAAAGAAGCAACTAAATAAGTATGGCTAAACTTGAAGCTTTTTTTAATCCATAAGCCTTCACAAACAACGTTTACTTACGACTAGTTTCGGGTTGAGTTTATTCTGTTCTCATGTCTTCATGAATCACAAACTTTCACAAGGAAATAACGTCTACTTAGAGCAATAAATAACACAACGAGACCTTGTCCTGCAAATATTTGGGAGCGGTTCGACTCATAAAGAGTGTACTTACTTGAGTTATTTTCCTCGTGGTTCTTGATAGAAAACAACAAGTTCTAGTTTCATTCAGGGAGCCGCTTGCTGTTAGTGTTATGCTCTTCTCTCGACGCTCTCCGTGTGTTTTCAAACTTTATCTCATGCCGAAATCATTTGATTATGTGATGACTATAATCCACAAAACTAGTTCGTAGTTTCCAGCAAATTTGTCCTTTGAAGTGAATTCATGAAAGCGGTTAATTTTCACTCGCCGTGGCAGATTTTTAGTTTTGTCCATTTCCAATCATTTTCGCAGCATTTCCTCTCTTTGTAACATGGTACGAGCTAGGTCTCAAAAATGAAGACTGCTGCTTCAACTTGAATTCTAATGTGCTTTTGGACTGCTTTTTCTGTATTTCTTATCTTTTAGAAAATCCATTCTTGTAGTCCCTGCAAGTCTCGTGTCGAGTCGGCCAGTTGTACAATGAACCGTAGCGGCACGCAAATGTACGCACGACTATGCAAATGTTTGTCACAAAACTATCCTGTCACGCGCGCTTGTAAAACTTATAACAGGATCGAGCGGTTTTCGATTGAGTGTCGAAAAACCACTCACGGGAGCAAGTAAAAACACAATGAGCCAATCACGAACTGAAGTAATCGACGATTGGTTTCTACTTGAACCAATCACAACTTGCATACTTTACATTATATACTACATATAATTCTGACCTAGTCTTGGGTCTATATTACATATTATAATCTTAGCCTTATTTATTTTCCTTGTGGTAATGGTTAATTCGAAAGATGAAGCTCGTTTAACCACTGCACATCTTCATCTATATTACTATGTTTAAACTAACTAGTTATTCCCATTATTTAATGATACTTGAACCGACTGTATTATAATTAAATGAATAATATAAAATAAAGAAACCTGAAAAGTAAACGCAATCGTGGATGGCGTGATGATTATTGATGGTGTGATGGACCAAAACACTTGTTTGGTTGTTAATCACAAAACATTTTCCACAGCCAATAAGAAAATTGAGCAAACGCAAAACCGAAGCAATCACGGATTACTTTCCACACTCAATCGAAATCCGCTCTATTCTCTAGTTTTAATTTCTCTGATATTCACTGATGAAATTATACTAAAATAGAGGCTTTCCAACGTAACAAAGTGAGTTGGAAAGCGTCTTCATTACGGCACGTAGCTATTTGTTTATCACTTAAGTGATAGTTCATTAGTTTCTTTTCTTGTACATATGTTTAATATTCATATTTGAGGTATATAAAGACCAATCAGTTTAGAATTCTCTCGCTTGCTGGACAGTCACAAGTCAGCCAAACTTACGTTTGCCGTTTGCTGCTGTCCACCAGGCATCCGGCACTGTCACACTCCACTAGTTGTAGTGTTATTATGATTTTGTACGCGTAAATAAGCGTGTTGCGTAGTATAGGAATGAACAATTATTCACTTCAGTCTCGGTGACTATTCCAAGTGCAGTCATGCCTAACATCCAATTAGTCGTGGCCAGTTTGTTAAGCGAGATGCCGACGGGTAGTTCGAATGGTCTGTACCGTGTTACAGTAAAATACCTTACGTTACAAGTATATTATGGATTTGTCATCCAAAAAGTGTAAAGAATATATATGTTTAAATTAAAAAATTAAAAAAGACCGTATTCCAGTATAGTATGACTATATTTACGTCTCTAGATGTCAGTGTTAATTAGCCTATATGAGAGTACAGAGCGCTTGTGTATTAGATCATTAGCTCCCTGTGTAATTCAGTATTTCGCACTGAACATGTCTTTAGCAGGTGTCTACTTACGATAACATAGCCTTCAAGTCTCACAGTGTACCCGGTATACCTCGGTGCAACAAACCATGGATACACATGTTTCGCTTTAGGTTTCGTCGTGAAGGTCGGGTTGAACTTGATAATAGTGTCTTTAGCTGGGATGAAGTCATTCCATTGACTGTAAACTATTCCGTAAGAATCCTTCCATGAGTCTGAAATCAAAGTGAAATAACAGATAACTGAGTACGATAAAAGCATCCATCAACTACTCGGAATATCACGCGAATCTTTCTTTTAGTTTAATTTCAGTTTGAATTAATTTGTTTCATTATTTAAACATATACACCTACTTATAAAGGGTTGTGCTATCAAAAGCTCAAGAACAAGCCAAGACCGAAAATGACCCTGGTTGTTATGAATAAAGTTATATTCAAATTAATATTTTATGATCATAGCCACAAACATTTTGGTAAAAATATACTGACCACATGCACATCTGAATAAATCGAGTTACGAGCACAAAGTACCGACATCCTTTTCGGTATTGGCTTGTCGTTCGTGGCTTTTCATTGGATAACTTTGTTTGAACAAGACGTATACCCTTGTTTTACCAGGGTATCAGACTATCTAGAGAGGTGACGCACATTTAAATTTCACAAGGTAAAACATAGGCCTCAAATCGATAACTAGTGGATACAATGTTGGCTAGAGTTAATGTAATGAAATTTAACAACATAGAAATTCGTTTCAAAAACATAATTTCGACACTTAAGTTGGCAAAAGGTATTGCAGTTCTGCGTTGAAAAGGTCTATTTTTAGTTCAAGGGCTAATTCAATACAAGACTTAATTGCATATCGTAGTTTCAGAAATATCGAAACACTTCCCCACCCATCCCCCCAATCCCTGGATATTTTTGGGGGTTTGGAAAATTCCACTTTTCCGTTCATGGCCCGATTTTAAACAAGCGATGCAGCACTAAACATAACTTAAGTAATAAACCAACTGGTTTTGATGAGAACGTTATTGGTACGTACTATATAAACATACTATTTCGTAAATGGCTGTAATAATTACACTTTCCACTGTACTGGCGAATTAAGACTATTAAACACCAGCTTCACCAGCTTCAGCAGCTTCACCAGCTTCACCAACTTCAGCAGCTTCACCAACTTCACCAGCTTCACCAGCTTCACCAGCTTCAGCAACTTCACCAACTTCAGCAACTTCACCAACTTCTACAACCTCACCAACTGCACCAGCTTCCCCAGCTTCCCCAGCTTCACCAACTTCATCAGCTTTAGGAGCTTCACCAACTTCACCAGCTTCGTCAGCTTCGTCAGCTTCAGAAGCTTCAGAAGCTTCGTCAGCTTCACCAGCTTCACCAACTTCACCAACTTCACCAACTTCACCAGCTTTAGGAGCTTCACCAACTTCAGCAGCTTCACCAACTTCAGCAGCTTCACCAACTTCACCACTGAACTTCACCAGCTTCACCAACTTGAGCAACTTCACCAACTTCACCACTGAACTTCACCAGCTTCACCAACTTGAGCAACTTCACCAACTTCTACAACCTCACCAGCTTCGCCAACTTCACCAACTTCACCAGCTTCTCCAGCTTCCCCAGCTTCCCCAGCATCCGTATGCCGAGTAGGAATAGTTTGAAATGTAGTGTATAGTTGGTTAATTCGTGATCGTATATCATGGAAGCAGAACCAAAAATAGACTGTTTTGGCGAAAATTATTGTTTAATATCGCACAAATTGCGAGCAACTCAACTTTGTCCACAGAAATGAATGTTGTAATTCGTACTTTGAGATTGTTTTGAGTTCATTAAAACATCGGCTTGTTCCTAAACTAACAACACATTGTCGTTTCTTACAATACTGTAGCTGGTTCTTCGTCGAATTGAATTTAATGCTCAATGTTTTTAGAAAAGTGTAGAATTATTTCGCCGAGTTCAAATTGAGTTCAAGGCCACGATGCCGGCATAATTTGCCATGTTTCTATAGAGTTATAGAAACACGGCTTTCAACCAATCAGAGCGCGTATTTTCTGTGGGTTATTTTATAAATATATATATATATATATGAATGAATGAATGAATAAGGCAAACTTGGCTTTCCAACGATGGTGTCAATAGCTAGGAGGATCCAACTGGATACAAGACGCTTGTACACTTGAAGAGTAGATAAATAGTAAAATGAAGTGATATATATATATATAAATATATATTGCTGATCAGATCCCTACCGGGTTGTTTATCATTTCGTCTCTGGTCCCTCCGATTTACTTACTATTCTTCACTTAGTCTTCTAACTTGTTTTAACTTCTCGTGCGGCCTAGACCAGCCGCAATACCATGTTTGTTTGCTCGTATTTGATGTACAAACACCTCATCGAAACACCCGCGCTTTCGGAACTTTATCAGTAGTTTGTCTTGCCAGTGCCTCCAAACCGGAACAACATAGGTGACTGAATATTATTATTATTCTGGTCTTTAAAATATGGATCCTCCCCTAAACATGCGCTCAAAAAAGTGTGACCCTCCCACTATTAAGAAAATTGTAACATTCGTAAAAGTAATGTTCACCATGCATGTACAGTACTAAATAAATTATTGATGCATGGATATTTCTCTCAACGTTACACAACTTCGTCAAGCAAATTTTAATTTTATTATATATAACATTACCGTAGTTTTGAATTATTTTACTAACGAAGGAGCTCCTGCGTGGGCCGAGCACCATGCATATAGCGAGCAATAAAAAAATCGCTGCCACGCGTGTCCGCCCGCCCCAGCTCTACTAATACTTCCAACACTTTTTTTTAAACTTCATCGACTAGGGACCGTTCAGTTTGTTTACAGGCAGGGTGGACTAGTGGGATTTGGGGCTTTACTTGTACAAAATGACATGCTCCCTCCCAATTATTATATGTTTTGCATTCTCCCCTCAATGTATATATTTTGTGTGACCCCTCCCCCAATATTATATAAGGGACTTTAAGCAACCACGACGGCAACGTCTACAACGACAACGTCTACAACGACAGCATAAAACAATAGCCTTAATTACAAAATACAATAGCTGCACGTGAAAATTTTCGTAGTCGCCTACATTATCACCGTTCTCTGCAAAAACACAACGTGAAAACCCCAAGTTGTACGTTTTAAAGACAGCGCGAACGTAAGAAAGTAAATCAATCCGTTTTTTGTTCGGCGTGAACGGAACTCTATATTCATCATATTTTCCGAAAATCTGGTTGTGAAAAACAATTCAAGGCAAACAAGGGAAATAGTAGACACCAAATTTCGGGAGAAAGCGTACACTTTTCTACGTCCCGCCGTCACTGCCGTCGCCGTCCTGTTTGCTTAAAGTCCCTATTGAAAATGATAGCGGAGGTCTTGCGTTGCCTGAATGCCCGCGCGAGCGGAGCACCGTACATATAGGATGAGAGCAAAACTTGGACGACTTCAGGTTTCCATCGCGCCCAAACCCTGACGCGGGCAATGCGCGACGTGCCTGAAAAACATCCTTCACCTGCGCACGCACTGATGAAATAAAACGCTTACAAGAATTTCCCTTGTTTCTACCAGTAATTTGTTTTTATCTTTGTTTTTCTTTTTATAAATTCTCGTTTGCCCATCAAATTCCCCATCAAATTCCATCTATGCAATGATTCCATCTAGTTAATTGGCAGCTCCGCTTATAGGCTTGCCTATATACCATTTACAAAATGAGAGCCGTCTTCTATCGGAGATATAATACGGACTCAAATATTCTAAATTACTTCTAAAACGCAAATATAACTATTCAAACGCAACATAACCAAAATAATTCAAGATTTCCTTTAAAAAGAGTAACATGTCCATAAATATGTTCTAGTTGAGTGCAATATTTATCTCACTGGATGTTTGTTCTGACGAAAGGCTAACGCTCGAAACGTCAGCTGCTACTCGCTCTCCGAGGCGGCTGGCATACCTTAATCGACTTTATTTTTAGTTGAATATACGAGTAAGTATTTATTTGGGTCAACATGTATGAAGGCCAAATTCGTTGCATTACAGCGCTTCTCATTCACACGTGCAGGTTGGGAAGTAATTTCCTGGGTACAGGGTGGTTTTTCGTGGATGTCAATCATGTGTTTTTACAGCAATGCAGATTTTCCGCAGTCTGCACGTTTCGCTTTCGCTTCGGTCAGCTCGTCAGTAAATTCAGTTGTATGCTGTCGAGGTGTTGTATGATATTCGAAACTTTTCTAAGAGACTTCGCCGAAGGGGAAAACACTGAAGACAGTCAATACGTCTATTTGGGACGCCAACGATGCGAGACTTAAAATTTTCAACCCGATTGGTAAGCATGACGAAGCCTTTCCCAAAATCTCTTAGATGGAGAATAATCATGCTAAAAGCCAGAGGCCTTCAAAACAGAGAAATTGCTGAAACTCTGTGTGAGCGAGCGTTTTGTGTATAATGTGTATAAATTAAGTCAATCGATTGTACGCGAATTACCTTGGACGTGACAGATGATCTTCCAAGGTACAAATGAAATATAGGAGAGATTGCCTGTTGTCCCAATTCATTCAGTTGCAGAAAATCTCCTTATAAGACGTGTTATAGAGCAATATCCAGAACTATATTGAGATGAGCTGCAGTCCTGGCTGGAACATTTGACCGGCGAACTGTATACAATTCAAACCCTAAGCAGATGTTTGGCCAAATGGAATTGATTGTCAAAAAGGTAATTTATCGAAGAAAAGAAACTAGAGTGTAAACATCAACCCGACATCAATAAAATCAGATCATCGGCGAAGTCTCTTAGAAAACTTTCGAACATCATAAAACACCTTGACAGCACACAACTGAATTTGCTGACCCACTGTATGCTGACCGAAGCGAAAGTGAAACGTGCACACTGCGGGAAAGCTGCTTAAGTTGCCATAGAAACACATGATTGACATCCACGAAAAACCACCCTGGACACAGGAAATTACTTCCCAACCTGCACGTGTGAATGAGAAGCGTTGTAATAAAACACCTTAGAAAATCAGAATCGGATAGGACGTAACAAAGTAGCAACCTGTGTCGTGGACGTGTTACATGCTACAGGTTCGTAAGCTAAAATCGCACGGCGTAGAACAGTTAGCTAAACTACTTTTAGTGAATCTTACCAAAAGCAAACACATCCATTTTGCAAATTGATAACGACTTGTTGAACCCTGGTACCCGCACCATCACTGTATCTGTCTTGAATCGTACCACACATCGTGCCGTAAACTCGCTGCTGTTGGTAACTTGCTTAACATTGCAAGTAATAGACGAGCCAGTAACAGCATCATCTGATACCTCTATACTCGGCATAACATGGCTGCTAGTGCTACCTGTTTTATCCTCTCGGAGAAAAACTGACACAGTATGGATGAAAAGAGTTCTTTTGAGGTGAACCTCAAACCAGGGAGTTATTTCCTATAAAACAACAGTAGATACAGTGAGACTCAATTAAAACCATATCATACCAACAAAAATACAAAATTGTTTCATTGCTTTATAATTTAATGATCATCAATGCAAGAATGGTTTAAGTAAACAAAACTCTCTTCTACCTTTCTGGTAGAAAAACAGGTTGTCAGGTCTTCGGTTAATGCAGACAGTGGAGAGGAATTATTAGTCACGCTTGATTGCCGCGTCCTGTTAGAATATTGAACGTGCACTGAAATAAAATTTGTAACAGAACCGTTTAGTAGAAATACCTAGCTATCTCTAATAAAAACGGTATTTGATCACTGGAGCAGCTTAGGAAGGACAACACTAGATATCGACATTTAGATTAATAAATAAGAGTGAAGAAAGAATATCCAGATAATAGATAAACATAGCCTCCCAATAGATAACTCGTGGATACGTATACAAGAACAGCACTAGATATCTACATTTAGATTAATAAATAGAGTGAAGAATGAATATCCAGATATAACATAACCTCTCAATGGATAACTCGTGGATACGTATACAAGAACAGCACTAGATATCTACATTTAGATTAATAAATAGAGTGAAGAATGAATATCCAGATAAAACATAACCTCTCAATGGATAACTCGTGGGTACGTATACAAGAACAGCACTATATATCTACAGTTAGATTAATAAATAGAGTGAAGAATGAATATCCAGATAAAACATAACCTCTCAATGGATAACTCGTGGGTACGTATACAAGAACAGCACTATATATCTACAGTTAGATTAATAAATAGAGTGAAGAATGAATATCCAGATAAAACATAACCTCTCAATGGATAACTCGTAGATACGTATACTAGGTTACATTTGTTTAGCAAGACTTGAAGGGAGCTAACAACCGGCTCCTGGTATATGATATATGATATATGGTATATGATATATGGTATATGATATATGCTCATGTATGTTAGTATGTGTCGCCTATCGCTGATAGACTGTTTTTACTAAACTGCACGTCGCTAAAAAGGTAAGGGATCAAAATGTGTAAACAAATGTCACGCGCGCCGTCGGCTGCCAGAAATTATAAATCACTTAAAAGAATACAGTCGAAGCTCTCTGTGCGGTAACTCTCGTAAACGGCCAACTCGAGTTACGGACGCCTTTCCAAAACCCCGTTTGAACTCTCAGTCAAACTCTGCATTTACACATTCCCGTAAGCGGACATTCTCGTATGCAGACGCGGACGCGACCCTTTTGAGGGTTGTAATTTGGATTTTTCTTTTGTTTTAAGATCCCGTAGGTGGGCACCCCGACAATAATCCCATTACTAGAACGATTATGAGTATTATGTTGCAATCAATCAGTTTCACACCGCTGTGAGCTTAGAACTTTGCTGCAATTATTCGCTTTATCGGTTTATTATACAGGTAAAGAGCAATTTCAGTATTGTAAACAGGGCTGTAAAGTAAACTGTCATCCAAATAAGTTTACGTATTGTAAGAAGAGAGGATCGAGGACTTTGACCAGCCGCTGAGAGTTCAAGAATTCAATTCTGTGCAAGGTGCGATGGAACTTGCTAAGTAGTTGACAGACTTCTCTGACTGGCAAGGAAATGAGCGACTGTCTCTAGCCGTTGCACGCATCAATGATATCTTGGAGGACATGCAACTGAAGTCTTTAAGCGCGATGAAGCAGGCTTCCATTCGCAAATATTTCTCCTAATTATCTTGTGTACATATTTATACCGACACAGCTCTCGATGATGACGACATCGGCTGCTGGAACAGTATCATATCCCTGCATCTTTATTGTAGTGCAAAGACTGTTAATATTATTTCATTGAAGTCCATTCCAGTCATCTTTGCCGTTATGGACATTGAATAAGTAAATAAATCAAGCAATCATTTCGTTAATCCCGTTTAAAGTGTTCACTAGACGGTCCCGTAAGCGGACACACATCCCATAATCCACAAGCATCCGCTTACGAGAACTATTCGCGTAATCGGACAGTTCCAGTTACGGACCCTTTTTCTGTTTCCCGAGGGTGTCCGCTTATGGGAGCTTCAACTGTACTACTTAAATACATTGATCACACTGTAAAATAATATTAAACTTAGCGAACTGATTTACGACGCCTAGAGAATATCTAGCAAGGTACAAGGAATATATAGCAAGGTACTAGCAAATATCTAACAAGGTACTAGCAAATATCTAGCAAGGTACTAGCAAGGTACTAGGAATATCTAGCAAGGTACTAGGAATATCTAGCAAGGTACTAGGAATATCTAGCAAGGTGCTAGCAAATATCTAGCAAGGTGCTAGTAAGGTACTAGCAAGGTACTAGCAAATATCTAGCAAGGTACTAGTAAGGTACTAGCAAATATCTAGCAAGGTACTAGGAATATCTAGCAAGGTGCTAGCAGTACGTAGATGCGACCTTGTTGCGGTCTTGTTGGAACCTTGTTGGGGTCCTGTGGGGGTTTTGTTGTTCTAGGCATACATAGATGCGACCTTGTTGGCGTCCTATGGTGGTCCTTGTACATATGTAGGTGCCCTGCGATCTTGGAAATCTTGTGGTTTCCCCGCTTTTCCTTGGTGGTGCCTATGTGTTGGTATTCGTTTTCTATCTATTGGTTGGTGCCCATACGTTGGTAGTTGTTTTCTTTCTTTTGGCTGGTGCCTATGCGTTGGCGTTTGTTTTATATCTTTTTTTGCGGTGGCATTTGTTTTCTATCTTTGCGGTGGCAATGGCGAGGTTACGTGATCTATACGGTTGCGTTTGTTTTCTATCTTTTTTGCGGTGGCAGTGGCGAGGTCACGCGATCTATACGGTTGCGTTTGTTTTCTATCTTTTTTGCGGTGGCAGTGGCGAGGTCACGCGATCTATACGGTTGCGTTTGTTTTCTATCTTTTGCGGTGGCGGTGGCGAGGTCGCGTGATCTATACGGTTGCGTTTGTTTTCTATCTTTGCGGTGTATGTCGATTTTTTGTTTGTTTTGTTTTGCGTTTTGTATATGGCGGCTCTCTTAGTAATCGATCTGAAAGTGTCTAAGGAACCATCTAATAAGTTCATGTTGTCTATCTCTATATTGATTGTGGTCATAGCAGGCTCGTACATCCTCTATAGTGAGTTGGAAGTGCTTTGTGAGCCACTTAGCAACATCAAGATGTTCATTAACGCAGGTCAAGATTAGTACATCGTGGTTGCGTACATCCGCTATAGTGAGCTGAAAATATTCTACTAGCCACTTAGCAACATCGAGGTGGCCACCTTCGCAGGCAAAGCGTAGTGCATAGATATCGCGCGCATGCCCAGTAGTGAGCTGAAAGCGAATAGCAAGCCACTTGACAATATTGAGATACCCATTTTCACACGCCTGGTATAGTATATTGTTTTCTCGAGCGCATGCATCCGTGGTGGTCAACTTAAAATGATTAGTTAACCACTTGGCGATGTTGAGATGGCGACTTTCACAGGCTAGTCGAAGGGCGCTATTGTCGTTTGCGCGTACATCCTCTATAGTGAGTTGGAAGTGCTTTGTGAGCCATTTAGCGACGCCGATGTTTCCATAGGCACATGCGAGGCGTAGTGCGAGGTTGTTATCATTACGTATATCCTTGGTGGTTAGTTTGAAACGTTTGGTTAGCCATTTGATGGTATATAGATATCCAGCTCCACATGCAAATATTGTCGCCCGGTGTACATCCTTGGTGGAAATCCTAAAGATACTAGCTAGGTTGTCTCGCTTGCCCTCATCTCGAACAGTATTAAATCCATATATAAGGACCTGTTTGCGAATCTGTTGACTCACCTCGTTGTATCGCGCTAGAGATGCCGCTTCGTAAAAACGTTTCGAGGTCGAAGAAATGCTTGCAAACGATGAAGGCCCTGCATGCTCTATGATCTTAGATATGATCTCTAGAGGGAGGTCTAGCATATTAGCCATAGTAGCCTTAGATCCTTGCATGTGCAATCGATTTATTTTGTCTATACTTATACCCCTTCATCTCTCTAATAGTTTGTGGAGATAGTTATTTTCAGTTCCACTAACTCTTCTTAGCGCGATATAGAATAGAGCTTTCAAAGACTGTATTCTATAGGCTCAGTATGGACGCCATCTGAAAGCACTCGCCTTTTGTCGTAGTAAGCTGAAAGCCCAAGCTTATGCTGTTTGTAGATTGCCATACCTTCTGGTAGCAAACGGAATCCTCGGTTTTCTGCTTTGTCGATACCACCATCTAAGGCTTCTTTGAATCGATCCCACGTAACATCGTTGTGCTTCTTCGACATTCCTTTGGTGGAATATTTACGACTAGCCCCTCCATCGACATACCAGGCTTTGGGGCAGAGAGCAATAGCGCGTTGTCCTTCGAATTCTAGTTTGAAGAGTCCTGGGGTGCGACCACTCCATTTATCCCAAGCTAACCAATTGTTTCTGCAGGCGGCGAAATCCTCACGCAGGCTAGGTCGTACAACTTCGTCGATGCTGTTTCCCGAAATGGCAATGTACGCGCTATCGGTATCCATCTGTATGTATTCGAAATCCTCTCGAGCAACGTACTTATCAAGAAAGTCGTAGTAGAATTCGAGCATACGAAGTTTGGCAAGCTGATATACAGCGATGCCTACTTGGAAAGGACGATTGATTCGGATCTGGGTTTTTCGGCTCTCTAGTTCATATGCGGCACCAATTTCCTCTAAGTCTGAAAACCAAACACTACGCAACGCTTTGTCAACAACCTTCTCATCGTTGGTATAGGTGACCTTTGTTTGTCGCTCCAAAGCCTCGATCAACTTTCTATAGGCGCTATTTCCAAGTAGCTTGAACACATCTGCAAGTAGGGCTTTACTTTTATCTACATCTCCTGTCCTTCGCGCTTCGGTGACTTGGTCCACAAACCATTCGAAAACTTTTTTAGGTTCGTAGTCTATTGTGCGATAGACAGCGGTGATGACCGCTCCATGATCTAGATACCAACGTAGAAGAGGAGCGTAGAGTAACAACCTCTTTCCAGAGAGACATCCAACTAGCATCTTGTCCTTTGATTTCTTTCGACCGGTCTTCTCAAGGTAGGATAACATTTCTGGCGGGATTGCTTTGTCTGGAATTTCTCGATTGTAGAAGAAGGGAGGCATCTCCTCGAATTTCTTCCATAGCTTTCTAGGTATCTCGATATCTACCTCTGCATAACCAAACCACGAACCGTTACGTAGGCATTCGACGAGTCCTTCGGCGGCTGGACCTGGTTCTTCGCAGTGTACAACCTTTTCTTTTCCACAAGGCATTTCGAGGGCCATAGTAGAAATATATAGGGCATTGGCATCATATCCAAGGATCTTGCGACAAATTTTGGTCCTCCCCTGATGGCTGCAAATCTTAGTCACTCCTGCTTCATGACGTCTAGTGAATATTATGCTTGGTCCTCCTACGACAGCATCTTTCAGCATATGATAAGCCTCCTCACCTGGGGCATACAACTCAGCTCCGCGTTCTACGCTACCTCGAAGCAGAAACTGTAGTGAGACTCCGGGTCTTTAAACATGTCTACACCTTTTTCGTGGTAGAATCCCCGCATCTTCTCGAGAGCCTCTAGAAATGGAATTACATCCAAGTTGTTGTAGTATCGTAGCCAGTCGGCAAAGATCTTCATTCCCTTATCGCGGAAGGCGCGCTTACAGGCATCGAACTCTATTCGTGATAGTAGGTGTTCTCCTTTCAACTTCGAGCCCCACTCTTGGTAATCTGGCAATCCGATGTGATCCAACTTGTGTGGAGAGTCAAACCACTCGTATGGAAAGAAACTCTTCTGCAACTCGCATCCATATGCGGCGATCCAACGTTCGTAGGAAGTACCAGGACCAAGATAATTCATCACATCGAGGAAACGGAATTCGGGGGTCAAGAGAAACATAGTGGAGTTGGCCTTCTTTGCTACCTGGACCTTCTTGCATGTATCCGCAATAGATTCCACGAAGTAGTTTCTGATCAAATTCAAATCGTATCGGCCGGAGTTGAATCCTAGTACAGGAACTTGGTTTGCCCATTCGTTGATTTTCGTTTGTTGTTCTTTCGATAGGGTGTCGAAAGAGAATTCAGGTGTTCTGAGGCAGAACTGTTCTACGACGGCTTCTCGAATTGCTTTTGCTCTTAGCTGGAGTTCTTCGACAAAGGCAGCTATGAGTTCCTTTGGGTCGAATCGACAGAGGAAAGTTGGTGTTCGGTTATATGTGTCTGCTATGGAGACGGATATAGGAACGTGTACGTTTTCGATGGTCAAGCGGTCTGTTGGTTGTCTTCCTTTTGTCGTATCGAGGCCTCGAAATCGTAAACTATGGCATGTGGATAGGCAGTTTGTATTGGTGTTGGAATCGGTCCGTTGGTCTTCGTAGAGCACTCCCAGGCCTCCACTACTAAATAGCCAGCCTCTCGTAGCTTTGCTGTTCTTTCACAAGTTTTACGATATAAATCTCTACCCCAGGATGTGCATTTTGGACACCCGTGATAGTAGCACCCGTGGAATTGAAAGATCGTTTTGGAAATAGGTTCATAGCCATCGACAGGAGCTCCTTCGATCCAATGTTCTCCACCATGACCACAAGCTGCGTGGTGGATATGCTGTTAGAGTCTTTCCGATTCGCGTTCCAACCAACGTAGAGATTTTTTTGCTAGCTTTGTTAGATTTGCTCTCTGGCCAGAAAGCTTTTTCGAATGCGGATTGAGGTGCTGTGATTTTGTCTCCTGAACAAACTATCTTTGTTTCGCCGCGACTACAACGATATGAATGGCGTTGGAGGTTTGAGGATTTTGTGAATCGTTGCTTGCAATCGTTACAGATATAGAGATCTCCGAGCTGCCAAACTTTCTTGATATAGAAGGCGTGCCCCTCGTATATCCCAATCGTCATCGTGCGCTTGTTGTGGGCCGCATGTCGCGTCAGATGCCAAGCCCCATCCTTCGTAGGTTCATACACACAAATGCCTATCCCAAGGTGCAACTCGATCTTATCCAACTGGTCTAGCGAAGTTTTGGGGGTATCTCGTATAGGGGCTACCAATTGATAGAAATCCTGGGCTAGTTTTCGAGCTGCGGTGTTGCACTTGTCTACGCGAGCTCCTTTGTATATAGCAAGGCAGCGCCAAAGGCAGAGGTTGTCGCCGTATTTGTCAAGGGCGTTCATTCCTTTTTTCTGTCTAAGCCATTGTGGTAGTGGGCCGGTTCCTAACAGAGGTTGACGATCAATTACGACTTTGACATCCACTTGGATCCAACGTACGAATACCCACTGGGTGTCGGGCCGCTCTATATTATCGGGATTCAATCGGGCAATCTCTTTGTTGTTGATCCACTCCTCTGCGTCGCCTAGAATATTTGTCCATGGAGACCCTGAGCCTGTCTTGGAAAATATCATTATACGACCATCCTTGATATTGCGAATGCGGTAGGTATAACTGTGGCGTAGGTAGAAGCTCGTTGCTACACTTGCAGCTAACTTTCCCATGATCCTAGGTGTTAAATCGCCCGCCACACCTTTGAAAAAGCGCCATTGGATGGTACGCCTGCCTTTCTCCTCTCCCTCAAACATACCATCTCTCTCATCGAGAATAGTAGCTGCCTCTCGAGCAATACTATGTGGTAGTGGTTCGCTGCGAGGTTTTCGTAGGAATCGCCGGGTTACTCGTCGTATAAGAGGTAAGCGCTTCCGAGGATTAGCTTCCATCTGGTCTGCAACGGCTTTAGCTCGTAGGCTTGCTGCTGCATCCTCCATACGCTGTTTGAGTTCGCGCGCGCGTTGGGCGCGTTTGTGTGGATTTTCTGGGTCCTCTCGAAGAGTTGGAAACCTACCTGTTTCGAGGTGCCTTCCATACCTATTCCATTCTTCATCGACTAAAGCGAAAGCTATTGTACGAATGAGTTCGTGTTTACGGAGCTTAGAGACACCTCGAAGCCCAAACTGCTTTGCTTTCTTGCGTAGTTCTTTTGAGGGTAACCATTTTCCTCTGGCAATACGTATATGGTGGCTGTCGCTAAATGCTTTGTGGAAAATCGTTATCTTCTGCGCGAATTGTTTCCTCTGGCAAGACTTATATGATGGTTGTCTCTAAATGCTTTGTGGAAAGTCGTTATCTTCTGCGCGAATTTTTCCTCTGGCAATACTTATATGGCGGTTGTCTCTAAATGCTTTGTGGAAAGTCGTTATCTTCTGCGTATACCTGCGCGAATTTTTCCTCTGGCAATACTTATATGGTGGCTGTCTCTAAATGCTTTATGGAAAGTTGTTTTCTTCTGCGTATACCTACTCTAATTGGTCGAAAGGGGTTTCTCTCTACTCGATTAGAGGGTAGTTATTCTTCAATTCCAATAACACCTTTGGGAAGCGAATCTTAGTATAACGTTTCTTATCTCGAAGGTGTTGGCACGTTTTCATGCCGCATGTCGAGCAAAGGCCGTAACTAGTACGACACCCGCGCCCACAGGTTAAACAGGGCGTTGGCGATCTACTTCCTCCTCGTATCTCGAAATTATGCTGAGCACAGTACTCCGTATTCGACCGCTTTCTTACACACTCGTAATCCTTCCCAAGAATCAACCAAATACAAAGGTCGTTCTCCATGGGTCTACCTATTTGTATATACCTATCAGTCTCTAATACGATTGGGCAAATGTGGTGTCGGTATCTTTCTGACTCCAGCTATAGTGGGTTGTATCCTGCCTTTGTATGTGGTTGGTTGTGTGTCGTGTGTGGGCTATCTTTGTGTTTATTGGGTTGCGTCCTACCTTCGTATATGGGTTGTATGTCGTGTGCTTCTCTACCCTGTTCCCACCCTGTCCCCATCTGGCGGTATCTTTCTGACTCCGACTATAGATTGTCTATAGTGGATTGTATTCGTATATAATGGTCTGCGTCCTGCCTTTGTCTATGGTGGGTTGTGTTGTGTGTGGGCTGTCTTCGCGTCTAGTGGTTTGTGGCCTACTATGGGTTGCCTTTGTTGCATTTGTTGGCAAAAGTGGAGAAAAACAGAGGTCACCGCCTCTCTGTCATAGCCGGTGGGCAAAAGTTGTGAGAAGAGCGTAAAAATAGCTCTTTTGGTGTTAAAAGTTACTAATAGGTGGGTGAAGGGGGTCAAAAGGAACAAAAAAGAGCGCCAGATTAAAACGGGTATCATTCTGACTCCGACATTACTACTGATAGCAATCCACTACCAATGTCTGTCCAGGTTTGAACTGTCTGCAATTAGATATGAGGGAGATATGGGCATGTACTTAAAATCACGTGACCGATGACGTCATCACCACTAAGTGATTTGTGGGGACCCAATACCATGCCTGTCAAAGTTTGAACTGCCTGGCATTAGAAATTAGTGATTGGGCTGGCATTAAAAACAAGGGAGATATCGGCATGTACTTAAAATCTCGTGACCGATGACGTCATCTATACGTCATCACCACTAAGTGATTGATAGGGACCCACTACCATGTCTGTCCAGGTTTGGCATTAGATAGTCACCGTCAATACATCTTCTCCATCATGACCAAATCTTTTCGAAACCTCTGACGGTCATTCGGAAAGTCAACGGCGAGTCGTCGAGTCACAGAAATAAACGACGAATAAATTATCTCGTATCCACCTGAATCCAATAACTCGTTCTGCACATTCGTGCATCCACGAATTAAATTACTATTGTGTATGGAATAAACGACCTATTCATAGCTTGATTACGTATAGAACCTTCGCTTGATAATGGCGAATTGTGTTGACGCATACAGTCTAAGTAGTTCTGGAACTTCCAATCTGAACAAGGATTGTGTGACAAAGTTATTATTTAGTATAGCTAAATCGAATTGATCTTTAAATCAAAATGCCCCGCTGAACTTTGAAATCACATATTGAAGAGGTTAAAACGAGTTTTTATCCGTTCCACATCGGCGCAGAATTGAATTTTTGGGAATCTAACGCTAGCCAAATGTAACTTGCAAACGTTTTTTCAAACATAAACACTGCATGACGCAGAGGTCAACTGGCTGTAAGATTAAAGAAAACACATGTTTTTTTAGGAACCTATGTGAATATATTACGTTATTTCTGTTCAGTTCGATAAATAAATGTCAAAATTTCGGTAAATACTAAGTTACATTTGGATATATTAAACTCCATTCTGTCTCGTTCTGAAAAAAAAGGAAAACTTATTTAAAATGACTGTGAATGTAAATCCATTCATGTCAGAGGTTTCGCTGTTCTTTGAGCAGAATAGAAATATCTTGAACAGATGAAGAAATATTCTTCCCTTCCACTATATTTGACGATGAAATTCGCAGCCTAGAGGAAGATCATGCTACTTAAAGCGATGAAGAGTTTTTAAATGATGTAGAAGGGATTGAAGCTGAGGAGGATGAACATCGTGATGTAGACAACGCGTCCATTCATGTTCATGAAAAGTCTTGGCGTTGACTTCCACACGAGTGGCTTAAGAAGACAACTCTCTTTGCAAATCAAAAATCTAATTATTTTGTTATGCTAAAAATCACGTGACCGATGACGTCATCGTTACGTCATCACCACTAAGTGAATCGTGAGTAAACAATACCTTTAAACGGTCTGGCAATAGAAATGAGGAAGATATGGGCATGTAGTTAACATCAGGTAACCGATGAAGTCATCGTTACGTCATCACCACTAGGTGATTGATAGCAACCCACTACCATGTCTGTCCAGGTTTGAGCGGGCTGGCATTAAAAACAAGGGAGATATGGGCATGTACTTAAAATCACGTGACCGATGACGTCATCGTTACGTCATCACCACTAGGTGATTGATAGCAACCCACTACCATGTCTGTCCAGGTTTGAGCGGGCTGGCATTAAAAACAAGGGAGATATGGGCGGGTTTGGCGGGATGGCGGGATCGGGCTTATTTCGAGGGTGGGATTCGGGATGCTTAATGTGTTTAATGCAGATTAACTCTTCAAAACGAACAATCTTCGTCTTCCATATGTCAACAGAATGTCACGTACCGTTTGTGTGACTTTGCGTGTTCGTCCAAGGGTCAGAAACATCATCAAATCGTGTTTAGTCTGTTTACTTGGCAGCTATCCGGATTTTAATGAAGGTGGGTATTTCATGTTATCATTATTGTAATAATTAACGCAGAAAAAAAATTGTAGTTAAAAAAATAGGGTGGGATCGGGATTTCAACGTAAAGAAGTCTAAAGAAGGGTAGGATGGTGGGATTAAGAGAAAAAATGAGGTGGGAAAGCGGGATCTGAGGACCCTATTGTGGACCCTCTACACAGCGAGCCTCCTGATTGGTCGAGAGCCCAAATATGACGTCACAGATTTCGTGACGTCACAAGGGCCCCTGCGTAGAACAAAGCGAGCCTCGGGATTGGCCGAGAAAGGGGGCGGGGCTACGCACCCCCGGGTGAACCAAGGCAGGCTTGGGATTGGTCGGAAGTTTCGGGGCCCCGAGCCAGGGTTCGGGTGGGGCTCGGCGGGGCGTCGGGGAGAACAAACCCAGGGTTGGGATTGGCCGGCGGGGCGTCGGGGGAGAACAAGCCCAGGGCCCGGATTGGAGGCCCGGGGAAGACCCGGAGCGTATACAAAAGTGAACCCTCCCTTGTAAATTTAGTGTGAACGATGCCCCCCACTTGCTTTTGTGGGTGTTACGCCAAAGTCGTCAAAGGATTAGCCGGCACGTCAGAGTGTGTACAAGTGTGGACAAACAGCGGATTACAAGTCACAACCCCCAGTGTTGCCGTGTAGTTTTTATTTTACGGAGCAAGACCTTCCTTTGGTGAAAGCAGCTATCCCCTACGGAACTGAGAAAAATCCGAACCGCGTGTTCTTTACGTGCACGGCCCCGGCGCCCAACCCGAAGTGTGCCTATCCGTTGGGATTTATGTGGGCAGGCCCGCCTGCACAACCTATTGTGGACGGTCCCTCACCCCCTAAGAAAGCCCAATACTACACGTCGCCATGGACGTCACAGGCCCCCCAAGACCCGTCGCTTGGACCAATCCAAACGCCACGACGCCTCTTACGGGTCCCCCCGCGGAGACAACACAGGGACCCCCGGGGGGGCCCCCGGCGGGGAATGTGTGGAAACCGGCAGAGACGCCCCTACCCTCCGGACCCCCTATTGGTATAGTGGCCGAGGGTCCCCCGCCCTCCCCACCCCCTATAGACATTCCGACAACAACCCGGGCTCATTACCAGCCCCACGCGAGCTACTGTTATTGAACCAAGAAGGCCCAGATTTGGGGGACATACCGGATAACCGAGATGAGGACACCATAAAAGCCGGATGGGCTTTGTACAAAACGCTCTACGTCATGCCTACTTTCATCCACAAATTATGGCCACACTTGGGAAACGTGGTATACGAAACTCCGTTCGGGATAGCCGCTTTCACCAAAGGAATGTCCTGCCCCGTAAAATAAAAACTGCACGTCAAGACTTGCGGTTGCGACTTGTTTTTACATCAAATTGCTATATACATATTTACATTGGGTCCGTAGGGGCTCCGTAGACTGAGATAAAATGAATTTTTGAATAAATTAACACAAGCAAAAATCAAAACGAGCTAGGGCTCTCTATTTTGTGGGCTATTTTTTTCTTTTTGACAAGGGCGTAAAAAATGAAAGCGAGCAAGAGGCTCTATAGTGGATCCCGTAAACTGAAAAGGGCAGATTTCCATGGAAAAAATTGTTTTAATTGTTGAACATACCATAATGATTTTTATATTTTTCCGTGACTGGTAAATTGATGATTGCGTAGGTCGACAAAAGATGAAACAATATTATACTTCCTTGTCGTAAAAAGAAAGCGTGTCTAATCTTTGTGTCACAATAAAAACACCGAGGCACGTTGCCATTTTGTAATGCCATGGAAACATTGATGATAAAGCAAGGGCTACAGATGGTTTCCCCGCAACAGGACATCGGCGGCAATTGTCTGTTCGGGAGGGTGTTGCACTTTAGGCACTAAAAAAAAAGAAATTAAAATTGTCCACTGAAAATCTCCCCCACTCCTCCCAATCCCATCCGTATACACAGGGTGGTGGGTACATCGGCGGTAAATAATACCGGTCCCGCCGTGCATTCGGCAAAGTGTCATGTTACAATGACATAAATTCATATTCGGTTAAGGGCTCAATATTTTGGGCGGCCTTGACCAGGGTAGTAAACGAAAAATTACGGTTGAAATCGATGCTGGCCCGAGTTGTTCCAGGATTAATTCGCCGAACGAGAAAAAGAGACGGATTGAATTTCGCTTGATGTTTTCTTTTTCTTTTGTCCAGGATTCTCCGATCTTCACTAAGATCTCAGCCGGGAGGTTGAATTGCCGGATTACGACTGCGTGGGAAGAAAAGTGATCAAAGCTAAAAGACTGTTTGGGAAATAAACAAAAAAGAAGAACGGAATTAATATTTTTTTTAGAGCAATTATTTCTTTAGAGGCGCTCTTACTAGAGCGGGGGCCCTGAGAGGACCCCAAGAAAAGCCTATAAAAATTAACCAAATTTGGGGATTTTTGCCAATAAAAGTGAACGGCCTGTTAAGCAGAGACCGAACGCTACACTGTCTTTTAGGGGGAGGGGGAGCAACTTACATGGATTGGATTAAGCTGATCCACACCGAAGACATTCTAGAAAAAAAAAATTAGTGGTGGCGTTCCATGACAAAAAAATAATTCAGCACACCATCACCTCTCTCGACCTAATAATAATAATAATAATAATAGCATTTATTTAAACACGGTATTGGCGATACTGCAGCATTCAGAGCTGATGTGGCCGTGATAATACAAAAGGAACGATAAAGAAATCTAGCTAACCTCATTGATTATGTAAATTACAAGTTTTTGATTGAAAGACTATTGCATTATAAGATATTGGAATGATACTAACTAAATAGTTGAAAGACTAACTAATTGACTAATAACTTAATTAGATGAATAAGCGAGTAGTTAAGTAAATGGATAGGCGGATGTCTAATGTACGGGGCCTGCCGGCAGCCATAGGTGTTTTCTTTTGTTTTCTTGTCTTACTCTGGGCTGTAGAAATAAAAAAGCAACCAAAGAAAAAGGGATTAGTAAAGCAGCGTTTTGAATTTCAAGAGAGACTTCCATTTCATCTTACCTGGCTGAGTGGTTGGTTTAGGGACACCGAAGTCCAAGCGAACCGTAAAAATCTTACATGACAATCAACAACATCAAGGAAAACTTTATACTTGCTTTAAATGTATGGCTCCAAATTTGCAATGAATTAAACTGCTAGGCACATAATCAGTTTTTGCATCCTGAAAGCTGTCAGAATGGCTATAAGTATTACTTTACTTAAACAGCCTGATTTCCATAGGCTCATGCACTTATACCTTTCAAGTGTTGATTTTAAAGCCAGAGAAAACCAGTGCATGACCTGTGTAATACACTTGCATATTTGCACTTGTTTTGGTCATTGTTCTAAAAAATGTCAAGTTGTATATACATGTATATAATAAATGTATTAAATAATTAAATCCTTAATGGCCTTGCTTTATGTTTAAGTAGAGTGATGTCACAGGCCTTACATTTTGCCTGTCCCCTGATAGATGGGCCAGTTCAACCATTTCAGCACCAAACTGGCTAAAACTCTTCACAAACTCTCTAAATGAGTTGATGGTCTCAAGCTCTTTAAGTCTATCATCAACCTGAAATTAAAACAAAAATCATTATATCACGCAGGCTAGCCTCCTCTGCAGTCATCTCTAGTTTTTGAACTCAGATTGTGGGCTTCCTGTGGCAGGAGAAGAAAAGAGAAGATGGGGATTGGAGCCCCTCTTCTTCTCTTGCCACAGGAAGCCCAAAATAGAGATGCCTGCAGTGGTGGCTACAATGTACATGCAGGCCAGTCACTCGAAGCTGCATGGCAACTGCTGTTTATCACCAGCAACTATGATGATGAGCGCTGGCAAGAAACAAGCAATTTAGAAAATTCCATACCCTGTATAAGATTACAACCTAAATAGTATGTACCCTAGAAAAGATAACGAGATTCATGTGTTGACTTGTGACTTTTGGACATGCCGGTAAAAGTGATAAAATCAATACCCTATTCAAAATTTCTCAATAATGATGAATAATGTATTCTTATTTTGATAACCCCGTTCAACATGCTACATAGTCAAAATGTATACCTTGTTCAACAGAACAACCCTGAAAACCATACCCTATCCAGCGGCATGTCCCTAATTACGTTATATAAGGGAATATACCCCCTGGGCATACTAAGGTAAGTTTGATTCTGTTTCTAGAACGTATTGTAGTAGGTACAAATACATGTATTCTACAGATAATAAATAAATTATTGAATTTGCATGACCTGTATGCATGACCTGTATGTACTGTATGGACACTCTGGTAATGGACTCCCTGCGAAAGCCCATTACCAGAGTGTCCATACAGTACATACCATATCCATAATTCAGCATATGACCTGATTGAGCTATTTTTAGAATATGTTTCCTGGGTAACTGTCTTCTGACTCTGCTGTGGTCTGTACATGCTTGCCACTACTATCAAGATAGAGAATGATTTGTGGTTCTTGAGGTAATTTACCAACACTGTATTTTGTCCTGACTATGGTTTGATTGGATTCTCAAAGTGAGGGCACGAGAACTCCCACTGCAAGATATATGTTCTAAATATATAGCTCAATCTGGTCACAGACCTAGTGATGGACACTCCTGGTGATGGGCTCCTGGCTTTGGCATGATATCAAAATTGTCAAGACCTTAATTGGTCTGTGTTATCATCATCAGCCTTTCAGGCCACCCAATAATATTGGTTAATATTAATATACATAAACTCCATGGGCATTTTATGCTGTGATTTTAATTAGAAAGTGCATGCAAGATACTATTAGAAAACACATAAGCAAATACCGTGAACAAACATCCTGTAAAAATACGTTGGATCCGAAGTGAGGACCTATGCAGCCAAAAATATGAAAAATAACGAATGAAAAGTCCGAAGACTACAGCAAAGCTGATATACAACGTAAAATTCCAACACAAAGCACTACGGTTAGCTAGGCCTGACATGAAAAGCGCTCGGACTAGATTGCAGCCATAGACAGCTGTTTCGTTCTTATTAGAACTCGTCAGTATGGCATAGCAAACAGAACACAGGTTTCGGTGCCACTGCACTACCGACCCGGGACTGAGCTAAGGAGCATCTAGTTACGAGCACACAGAAATGTTTGGTTATCGGGTCACACGTCATTACGTGTGGCGAAAAGCCAAAAACCAAACAAATCTGAACCTAACATGTCAGTGCCTTGTGAGAAATAGTTATGCTGGCCAGACCAGCTTTATAAATGATGACAATAACAGGAATATTCGGATCCATATAAGACCTACGGTACAAAAATCCATAATAGAAAACACATAAGCAAATACCGTGGCTGCATAGGTCCTCACTTCGGATCCAACGTATTTTTACAGGATGTTTGTTCACGTCAGGCCTAGCTAACCGTAGTGCTGTGTGTTGGAATTGTACGTTGTATATCAGCTTTGCTGTAGTCTTCGGACTTTTCATTCGTTATTTTTCATATTTTTGGCTGCATAGGTCCTCACTTCGGATCCAACGTATTTTTACAGGATGTTTGTTCACGGTATTTGCTTATGTGTTTTCTAAAGAAAGACTCTTCGATGTTTTGGAGTTTTATTATATAACAACGATGTGGAGAGTAATATCCTGCAATAAGATGCAGTGAAACAATGAATCAAGAGTCTAATACAATACATAAACCGACAATAGTACTTACAAAGGACTATAAGTTCAGATAATGTCTCTGTTACAACATGAAGTCTCGAGAAGTCACTCGATTCAGTTCCAAACAAGATGGCGGCCCTGACGTATGGTCAGCGGTCTGCCATATGAGAAAACTAGTATGTAACCAATCTGTACTCTGACAACTCTCCATTTTCTATTATGGATTTTTGTACCGTAGGTCTTATATGGATCCGAATATTCCTGTTATTGTCATCATTTATAAAGCTGGTCTGGCCAGCATAACTATTTCTCACAAGGCACTGACATGTTAGGTTCAGATTTGTTTGGTTTTTGGCTTTTCGCCACACGTAATGACGTGTGACCCGATAACCAAACATTTCTGTGTGCTCGTAACTAGATGCTCCTTAGCTCAGTCCCGGGTCGGTAGTGCAGTGGCACCGAAACCTGTGTTCTGTTTGCTATGCCATACTGACGAGTTCTAATAAGAACGAAACAGCTGTCTATGGCTGCAATCTAGTCCGAGCGCTTTTCATGTCAGGCCTAGCTAACCGTAGTGCTTTGTGTTGGAATTTTACGTTGTATATCAGCTTTGCTGTAGTCTTCGGACTTTTCATTCGTTAAGATACTATTACAGTACAACCATACCAACCAAGGACCCCAAGCACATTTAAAAACAAATTAGCCAATTATATGCAAGTATTCAAAGAATGAAATGATCACAAAATTAAAAATGTCATAGTGCAGGGTTGTTGGAAATTGTACAGATTCTATTATATGTTGTATTTTTACTAAGCTGACCTTGATTTAGCTAGAATTCAAAGATAAAACCACAGGAAGCCCAATGCCGCGGGGGGTGGTAATTATTATCGGACTTTGTAACAGCGAACTGATTTTTATATCTCGAAAATGTCATATCTTTTTAAAAGAATGTCTTACTATTAAAGATATATACTTCACTGACCTTGTGTTGTTGTTTTTGACTCTGTTTGCGATGATTTAGGGCTGTTTTAAGCCTTTCAAAAACCGATTCCTCACCAAAGTTCACCATAGTACAGTAAAAATGACAAGGAGTGAAAGTCCCTCACTCGGCGACCTCAACCGGCCGTGGGTTTACCTAAAAAAATCACACTTCCCAGACGTCTTTCATCTTTTAAACGCCATTTCTCTAGGGACACATTATCAGGCAACAAGTGAACTATAAATTTGGAGTACCACTCTAACTAAAACTACTCTTTTGGGGCGATTTAAAACGACATTTCGGGTTTCTGTTTGACGGCTGACACTACGGTGTGGCAGGTACACACGAAAATACAGCAAAAAGTCCACTTACTCTCCCCTCCCTCGATATTAATTTGTCCTGAATCGCTTAAAGTGTAAATATGATTGGTTAACTCTTGCTTCCGGTTGTAATTCGGATTTTTCTGGTGAGTGGACGGGAGGTTTGCCTGCCACACCGTAGTGTCAGCCGTCAAACAGAAACTCGAAATGTCGTTTTAAATCGCCCCAAAAGAGTCGTTTTATTTAGAGTGGTATTCCAAATTTATAGTTCACTTGTTGCCTGATAATGTGTCTCTAGAGAAATGGCGTTTAAAAGATGAAAGACGTCTGGGAAGTGTGATTTTTTTAGGTAAACCCACGGCCGGTTGAGGTCGCCGAGTGAGGGACTTTCACTCCTTGTCATTTTTACTGTACTATGGTGAACTTTGGTGAGGAATCGGTTTTTGAAAGAATTAAAACAGCCCCAAATCATCGCAAACAGAGTGAAAAACAACAACACAAGGTCAGTGAAGTATATATCTTTAATAGTAAGACATTATTTTAGAAAGATATAACATTTTCGAGATAGTTTACGCATAAAAATCAGTTCGCTGTTACAAAGTCCGATAATAATTACCACCCCCCGCGGCATTGGGCTTCCTGTGATAAAACTGCGTACATTTTAACAAAATTAACTTCAATCTCTTCGGGTGTCTGCTTAAGAGAAGTTAATGTTGGTTATTTTTGCTCATGCGGACCTTGAGATAGGTACCCGCGTCCGCTTACGAGAGGTGTCTGCTTACAGGAGGTGGCAAATGTAGTGTTTTGTTAGAGAAATGGTCGGGACGGTGGAATTGTGTCTGCTTACAGGAGGTGTCCACTTATGGGACGTGTCCGTTAGCAGAGGTTCGACTGTATATACATGCTGTTTTCTTTAAAACAGAGTTATCAACTTGTCAATCTCAAATTTCAAGGCATCATTTTAATAGCTATTATGTGGGATTAGTTTCAGAATATGGTCCCCCCTCCACTCAAAATATCACTTGAAAACTGCACTAAGGTCAGGTGTATTTAGACCCCATTTAGACTTGTTGAATGAATGATTTGAGGTCGAAAATGGTTAAGCATTTTAAATTTGGAGTTATGTTTTTAGAAGGTTTGTATGAAAAGTTTGGGAAATGAATTATTAATGAACCATTGTAGGGGGTATTCTGCAATTTAGTCACACTTCTAGAGCCTTTAAACTCCTGAAATATTAAACTCCAACAACCTCATTAACACCCATATGGTTGAGTAATCCGTTGTAGATCATGGGAATCTTTTTGATTCATTGGGAGAGAGTTAATTAATTAGTGTCGCGTAACATTCGCAACCAGTAAACATGTATATGTAGGAAGATATTGAAATTTTGATCAAAACCCCGTTTGGTTATTGAATTACAAAGATAAATATGAAATTAACTACATGAGTCATGAGTATAAACTAAACACTCAATTACATGTACTATATCGATAAAATGGTCTCCCTTTTAGCTTGAAATTATTGCATTTATCATTAAGTAATGTCCCCAAAAAGAGTATATTTGGTAAGTGGGAATAAACATTTGGCAGCAATAATATAAGTAAGATTTAGTACTCCCGTGAAATATCAAATTTCCAACTACCGCAAATAGCCTAATCGGATATTGTCGGAATGTCAATCTCACTGAGAGTTGAGCAAAGAAAAACGTTGGAAGCTGTACAACTTATGCCAAATGGATAACGAGAGTAGCTGCTGAGAAATTCATGAAAACTTTTAAGTACGCAAAAACTTTCTTCTGCCAATGACAATGTACATGAACTCCGAATCTCAAGGGATCGGAATTATAAATATGCCGCTCTTAAAGTTAAACGTCGGTTCCTAAAATCTAAATACCGGCAAAAACGGTAGTCATTTAAAGTCTACAAACCCCAGTAACAGATAGAGATTTTATCGATGTAGAAGAATTATATTCCAAAAATTAGCCACAATTTTGAACGTTCAGACAATAAACAAAGTTAAGGTTGTTGATTTCGCGAGCGAAGTACTTACTTACTACAAATGTAAACACTGACATGTAAATGCTGCTCAAAACAGCAAATGTAGTAAAGTTAAAGCTACCACGGAAATTTTTTAAATGGGTCTTAGGCCTTATTTATCTGACACCACAGTTTAAATAAATTTCGACGTAAATAGCCGTAACTTTACGCTGACCTGAGGCAGTGTTGTTAGAAGGATATTATTGAAAATGGTTTCTTTGAGCACAAATGATATCATAGTCATACCTTTTTCACCGCAACTAGTAGTCTCTTAATCATAACAGAGTCTGCTATAATAAGGACTCTTGTCACGGCTGACAGAAGTGCTCTGGCTGCTCGATCGGACCATTCATGGCGCCGTTTTAGATATTTTGTGATCGCTACCCGTGATCCTTTTCGGTCTTGTCGTATTGACGTTAAGCCTTTTTATCCGACGTGTTTTGAAGAAGCTGTAGATGATGCACCGCGACACGGGGATTGCAGTAGTGATAGGTACTTGCATATACAAACAACGCTTGTTAAACGAGGGTCTGAATTTGTCAGTTGTCAGTTAATCATTACTAGAGAAACTTTACTATGTTTGACCCACAAAAACCAAATTTGTCAGTTGTCAGTTATTTTTCGGTTGTCAGTTGTCAGTAAAAAAATCGTCATTTGTCAGTTGTCAGTTATTTTTAAGGCCGTTTGTCAGTAGTCAGTTAACCCCATTCAGACCCTCAGTAAAGTTAAAGCTACCACGGAATTTTTTTAAATGGGTCTTAGGCCTTATTTATCTGACACCACAGATTAAATAAATTTCGACGTAAATAGCCGTAACTTTACGCTGACCTGAGGCAGTGTTGTTAGAAGGATATTATTGAAAATGGTTTCTTTGAGCACAAATGATATCATAGTCATACCTTTTTCACCGCAACTAGTAGTCTCTTAATCATAACAGAGTCTGCTATAATAAGGACTCTTGTCACGGCTGACAGAAGTGCTCTGGCTGCTCAATCGGACCATTCCAGTTTTCTGGTAAGAAATTCCATCGTCCGTACTCGAGTCGGAGTAGACGCGAGGCCAGCCGAGAAATTACGCCCCCAGCTTTCCTCTCTTCTTCACAAGCTTCCTGCATTTCCACAGCCACATCTTCATTTTCCCTTGAAATTTGTTCCCCGACAGTGACAAACTTCATAACGGCATTTTTAACGACTTTCACCGACTTGCTGAATCGCTTGTCTTGCTTTCTCTGATCGGTTGCTTCGTTCGGCTAGACTGCAGAATACCTAGACTTGCTCCAAGTCGAACACGCTGAGTCACTTGGTAAGCGATTACTAAACATATAAATGAAATTGAAAATGAAATGAAATAATGAAATAAAATTGTAAATTGACATAACGTCCACCATTATCAATCTTGCTATTATCTCTATATATTATGCACTAGTCAATTGAAACCCCGGCCCCCCGACCTCCGGGACATAGCGGTGACATGGCCGTAGAATAACGCACATTTAACGCTGCATTTTTCCGGTGGAACGGGGAAAGTAACGATTTGAAAATTTGCGGGGATTTTAGCCGTGGTTGTAACGCCAGCCACGACAGAGCAGGACTGGGCCCGAGCATCAACAACGTGTATCAAACATGACGGAAGCTAGGGACACGCAAAAATCGTAGTTAATTTAAACACGTCCTGGGTGTTTATACTGAGTTAAGTCACGATTAGTAGATCAGGAAGTGTTTATTATTACACACTCTTTGTTACATGTATTTGCGCGTCAAGGCAAAATATCAGATTAAAAAAATATATTTAAACGCAGCTGCATGACATTTCCTTTATATTCGTTTGTCGCGTTGTTGTTTTTTTGTTGACAGACAACGGTTTCTGATAAACAAGACAATGATGGAGACTGTAAAAGTGCGGAAAACATGCCGATAGAAAATAGAAAATGTAATAGAAAATGCACAGGGGCGGATCCAGGATTTTGTGAAAGGGGGATTTGCAAAAGAATTTTTTTTAATCTAGAGATTTAAAAAATGAATTTACAGTGATTTACAGGAATCAAGTGGATGTTGCAACCCCCGAAACCCCTCCCCTGGATCCGCTAGTGATGTGCTACAGACAATGTATTTTTTCAAATAATGGAACAACAGATGGGCGGGGAAAAGATCAAAATGTAACACTGTATAAATGTTACATTCCCCGCTATGTCCCGGGGGTCGGGGGGTCGGGGGGCCGGAGTTTCAATTGACTAGTGCATTACTACCTTCGTTCTACAATCAACCGCAGTCTACTCGTTGACGCGATGACGCGTTGACATGAATAAAGTGTTCTCTATATATTACTACCTTCGTTCTACAAACAACCGCAGTCTACTCGTTGATGCGATGACGCGTTGACATGAATAAAGTGTTCTCTATATATTAATCAACCGCAGTCTACTCGTTGACGCGATGACGCGTTGACATGAATAAAGTGTACTCTACATATTACTGCCTTCGTTCTACAATCAACCGCAGTCTACTCGTTGACGTGATGACGCGTTGACATGAATAGTGTTCTCTATATATTACTACCTTCGTTCTACAATCAACCGCAGTCTACTCGTTGACGCGTTGACATGAATAAAGTGTTCTCTATATATTACTACCTTAGTTCTACAAGCAACCGCAGTCTACTCGTTGACGCGATGACGCGTTGACATGAATAAAGTCTACTTGCTGTGGTGGGGTATTCTGCAGTCGTTCCTTTCGTTCTTTGTGGTTTACCAGAGTTGTAATCTAAATGAGAACCCAAAAACCTTAGAGACCTTCGCAAATTTAGATTCACACAACATCAAAATGCTTTGGTATTTTATGAGATTGGGTATGAATCTTGTAGACATGAAAAATTGTTGGACAGAAAAATAACGGCTTGAGTAATGTCCTCCAACTCAAGGTCAAAACTCTCCGTTCAACACAAAACCTACCTGAGTTACCAAAGGAATTAGCGGCTTGCTTCGAATTTCAAAATTTGAGAGTCCCACTTTGCCATACTTATAAAGATGAAATATCCGAGTTAAAGGAAGAAACCAGGTTAAACTTCCTTCAACTTGCTTGTGTGCAATGCAATCGCCCGATCTACAATTTCTTTTACGAGGCTCAAAAACCCAATCAACGGTACTGCTTGTCAATCAATATTACATGGGTGAGTGATTTTGATATTTACGCAAAAATATATCACCCTACTTTTAATTAACTCTTTACTTGTAGAAAGGAAAATGACAATATTGCTTTAGCAATTAAAATAGACTTCACAAGCTAGTTTATTGAATGCTTTTTTCTTCATTTTTGTTCTGTTTACTTTCTCGGATTTACACTCAAATGAGAATTTCAAAAAGAAATGATCCAACGATTCATGATTTAATCAGCAAGGTGAAGGAAAAGTAATAGCTAAGAAACTCCGTTGGGCTAGATTATAATTTATACTAGAAGTAATCATAGATTATCAAAGTGCGTTCGACACATTTTTTGAAAGACGGAGAAAGGACTGTGGTAACAGTCTGAAAAGCTGAAAAATTGCTGTAATGATGTGGACGGTGTACGTAATTCTGATCAAAAATGCTTGTTTTTTAACTAATGTGTAAATTTTGATGTCTTGACTTATATGTTAATATATACAAGGGGATGCATCTGGGTATAAAACTGTAATTATCTTTGTGTAACATTAAATCATTGGATGCGATGCTTATGTGGCTATTAAATATATGTATACATGTAGCATTGATTTGAGAATTCGTAGCACATTTTGCTGTGTGGTATACAGTGTAAAGCAATAACTGAAGTTAGTGTAGAACACAAATCAACCCAGGCTATAGCTACATACATTTACATACATACATGAACTTTATTTGAGTGTCAATAGTATTTAGCTATAAAGCTAATTGGGGACACTATATTACAGGATATATAAAGTACACTGTACGTATAAATAAATATTACAAGCTTAGTTACGGCTATTCAGATGTGTATAAACTGCATTCCTGTTCCTAGAACATAAACTATATATGCATGTGTATAAAGTACACCCCATGTAGTTCCTTCGATTCAGATCATTCACATTACTTTTCCCTGGTATTTTTCAAGTGAGTTAGTTCCAGAATAACTTATGGTCAATGTCCTGGCTTTGATTGCTTTGATCAGCCTTGTCTCAGGTCCGCTAGAAATTCAGTGTAGATTAATTGATTATGATTTAGGGAACACAGCAATGAACTCAGCACTTTAAATTTCCCTCACCTTGTACTGTGTCGATATTCCAGTTCCTTGGCATATGAAAGATTAACTCTCTGCCTGAATGTAGTGTTAATTTGAATCCGTTAATTTGTACAACCAAGAAAGGCAAGATGTACACAGTGTCGCAACTCACACAAGATACGGCGATTACGGGTATCTAGAAAACTCAGACATAGATTTCTCTTCAGCCAAGTCATCTTACTGTTTGTAGTTTCGGTATCTGTATGGAAACCTCTGTATGTACAGCGAAAAGCAGAATCCAGTACAGCGAGCAAGCCAACAGAATTCACTCGGTTGTTACAAATTATGGTGAGTTGATTTGGGGAGCGATAAGAGTCGGCTGGATTTGACTCAGTTCTCTGTTCAACTTCGCTGGTGTTGTCACTCTTCGCAACTCACACTGAAATATTCATATCCATGTATTTCTCTTCAGCCTTCAGGTATGATTTATAGCATCTTGACCATTTGCAGTTTTGGTATTGGCAAACCGAACAGCACAATTAAATGCAGCGAGCACGCCAACAGCATATTTTTCGATCGCACATATTTAACTCGGGTTCAGCATAAATAAATAATTATGGCCGAGTTGAATGTTGAAGGTCCTCCAGATGTACTACACACTTTCCTCAGGCTTTGCTCAATTGTACTTGCGAACCTTTGAAACATCATTGCATTGGATTGTAGGAAAATAAGGCAAGTAACTAACCGATCGCGAAACAAAACAGAAGCCATGATGGCATTCACCAAAATGGCCGCTCGCATCGTGTACGTGTGGTTACCAGTTCTCCGGCCGAGATAATTTATTCCAAAAAGTACAAACACACATGATGACATGAGGACAAGAATCTCGATTTATTTCGCTTGGGGAAGCACAGGTAGCCCACACATAACCACAGGGAGTCCACTGCAAGATTAGTATGCGTTCTCCTTCGTCGAACGCAATAAATGTTTGGAACTATCGTATCACTTTACAGTAATGATAATTTCTTAATTTCTTCCCGTTTTGATTTCAGAACCGAATTCCTAAAATATTCATCATCGCAAAAGGTTATTTTGCAATCCTGATGATACCGTTAAAGCAATTACCCTATATCATTATGACGTCACGGCTTGTTTATGAGGGGGACAGAATCGACTTGAACAATAGAATTTTGAACTAAATCTGCTCTGCTGAGGGAAATTTAACTTCGAATTGTCTGGTTTCCAGATATCAGCTGTATCAATGTTTATCCCACAATATTTACCGTATTTGGTGGCTGTTCTACAAAATGCATTTGATAGCCATTTCCTTTGTGTTGTTGCTGTTTTGTCCCCCTCCCACGACCGTGGTCCTTAGCGTTTAAACAATAGATTGTTTTGATTTGACGTCATAATCATATAGGTCAATTGAAGTAATTAACATAAACAAAAATACAGTCCAATGTTATTCCATCCACAAGCCAAGGAATACACAGCGTTCAGGAAACTAGGTATAGCTCCTCAGAAGTGTGTTGTGCTTAATCACTGGCATGGTTTAGCCCCATTTTATACACGCTACGATTTGTCGGGCCGATTCAGGCCCGATTCATCGGCTCAGTGTATCGGGACGCAAATCTTAGTGTGTATTTGTACACCCGATTTGAATCGTGATGACGAAAAATAAATTGACCCCATTCAAAAAACCTGTGGTACTGTCCGATTATCATGGAATCGACCCGATTTTCTCAAAGAAACCGTCCTCTACAACGATATAAAGGGTTTTCAAGATGGCGGCGGACGAAAATACAACACCAAAGAAGAGAAAGGCTCGTTTTTTTCGGAGTGGATAAAATACAGTACCTGTCTTTCGGCCGACTGTACGTTCTAAAGGTTGGGGTGTTTTGTATTGGTGGGTACGGCCAATGCTGTGGCTGACGTACGTTTCGAGCGCAGTACCGAAATGTGGGGCCTTTTTTCAACAAAGTCGGCCTAAACATCATTAACTTGAAGCCGATGCAACTGATTCTTTTCTTTGAAGTAATAAGTACAAACCAATGAATTAAAGGAGCAGCCAACTCCCAAGTTTGAGAGGTTTAAAGCATATAAGCTAGGGAGCCATCTTTGATTGAAAGCACGAATCATTCCAATCAATTTGCGATGTGCCTCACTGACATATATGTATACCTTTTTACAACAACATCCAATTTTCTCGCTAGGCCACAATTAAAATATTACCATAAAAAGATACCGTAAGCAAAGTCCCCACATTTTCCCTGCAAACGGTAGTATCGTCGCGGTTTAATCCGTGGCCGGAATTCGAATCACACCAGCTCGCACATTCAGAACGTTGTCGCACCACTTATAGTATACATATATTATTATACGACTATGACGTAATTTTACCATATTAGGTCACAAAAATGGACTGATATGCCAGCGTATTACCCACTAGATTGTCGTATTACCCGCTAGTACACCAGTATTGACCGGTTTAGTACACGACCGTATACTGAGTTCAAAGCAAAAATGGTCGATAAGAATTGTTACGAACTCAACGCGGACTAACAGGACTTTTCGACGACATTGACTGATACAGAACTTATTAACGCTATCAAGTTGCTTGATGAAACTGAAACGACTAACGCATCGTTTAGAGAAAACTTCAATCTGTTAAAGTCTTAGGCTTAGCTTTGAAGTAGTTTTCTTATTTTTTGACAAAACAGTTCACAAATGGATACTTTTAAGCAGAAATTTTAAAATCACGGGTATGTGCCTGTTGTTTCATTTCAATTTTCGCGGGAAACTGGGGGCGGCCGCGCGCCGACAAGAAATAGCAAATACGCATGCGCGTAACGTTTTGACGCGGTGTGCTCCGCGGGTGAACCGTGGTGGTGGGACCGGTCCAAGCGACGGGTGGAGGATTTTTGGGGGCCTGTGGTGTCCATGACGAAGCGTAGAGTTGAGCTTTCTTGGGGGGAGGAGGTCCATCAACAGTAGCAGTCGCGGGGGGTTCCGCCCACATAAATCCAATACGGAACTCACACTTGGGATTAGGCGTTGGCGCGGCACACGTAAAAAAAAAAGACACGGTTCGGATTTTTCTCGCTTCGGCTCACCCCTACTTTCATCCACAAATTATGACCACACTTGGGAAATGTGGTATGCGAAACACCGTCCGGGATAGCCGCTTTCACCAACGGTGTTTCGCATACCACATTTCCCAAGTGTGGTCATAATTTGTGGATGAAAGTAGGGGTGAGCCGAAGCGAGAAAAATCCGAACCGTGTCTTTTTTTTTTTACGTGTGCCGCGTCAACGCCTAATCCCTATTGGATTTATGTGGGCGGAACCCCCCGCGACTGCTACTGTTGATGGACCTCCTCCCCCCAAGAAAGCTCAACTCTACGCTTCGTCATGGACACCACAGGCCCCCCAAAATCCTCCACCCGTCGCTTGGACCAGTCCCACCACCACGGTTCACCCGCGGAGCACACCGCAGCAAAACGTTACGCGCATGCGTATTTGCTATTTCTTGTCGGCGCGCGGCCGCCCCCAGTTTCCCGCGAAAATTGAAATGAAACAACAGGCACATACCCGTGATTTTAAAATTTCTGCTTAAAAGTATCCATTTGTGAACTGTTTTGTCAAAAAATAAGAAAACTACTTCAAAGCTAAGCCTAAGACTTTAACAGATTGAAGTTTTCTCTAAACGATGTGTTAGTCGTTTCAGTTTCATCAAGCAACTTGACAGCGTTAATAAGTTCTGTATCAGTCAATGTCGTCGAAAAGTCCTGTTAGTCCGCGTTGAGTTCGTAACAATTCTTATCGACCATTTTTGCTTTGAACTCAGTATACGGTCGTGTACTAAACCGGTCAATACTGGTGTACTAGCGGGTAATACGACAATCTAGTGGGTAATACGCTGGCATATCAGTCCATTTTTGTGACCTAATATGGTAAAATTACGTCATTGTCGTATAATAATATATGTATACTATAAGTGGTGCGACAACGTTCTGAACGTGCGAGCTGGTGTTATTCGAATTCCGGCCACGGATTAAACCGCGACGATACTACCGTTTGCAGGGGAAATGTGGGGACTTTGCTTACGGTATCTTTTTATGGTAATATTTTAATTGTGGCCTAGCGAGAAAATTGGATGTTGTTGTAAAAAGGTATACATATATGTCAGTGAGGCACATCGCAAATTGATTGGAATGATTCGTGCTTTCAATCAAAGATGGCTCCCTAGCTTATATGCTTTAAACCTCTCAAACTTGGGAGTTGGCTGCTCCTTTAATTCATTGGTTTGTACTTTTTACTTCAAAGAAAAGAATCAGTTGCATCGGCTTCAAGTTAATGATGTTTAGGCCGACTTTGTTGAAAAAAGGCCCCACATTTCGGTATCGCTCGAAACGTACGTCAGCCACAGCATTGGCCGTACCCACCAATACAAAACACCCCAACCTTTAGAACGTACAGTCGGCCGAAAGACAGGTACTGTATTTTATCCACTCCGAAAAAAACGAGCCTTTCTCTTCTTTGGTGTTGTATTTTCGTCCGCCGCCATCTTGAAAACCCTTTATATCGTTGTAGAGGACGGTTTCTTTGAGAAAATCGGGTCGATTCCATGATAATCGGACAGTACCACAGGTTTTTTGAATGGGGTCAATTTATTTTTCGTCATCACGATTCAAATCGGGTGTACAAATACACACTAAGATTTGCGTCCCGATACACTGAGCCGATGAATCGGGCCTGAATCGGCCCGACAAATCGTAGCGTGTATAAAATGGGGCTAAACCATGCCAGTGATTGAGCACAACACACTTCAGAGGAGCTACATTGTATACCTAGTTTCCTGAACGCTGTGTATTCCTTGGCTTGTGGATGAAATAACATTGTACTGTATTTTTGTTTATGTTAATTACTTCAATTGACCTATATGATTATGACGTCAAATCAAAACAATCTATTGTTTAAACGCTAAGGAACACGGTCGTGGGAGGGGGACAAAACAGCAACAAAACAAAGGAAATGGCTATCAAATGCATTTTGTAGAACGTAGAATAGCGGTAACAGCCACCAAATACGGTAAATATTGTGGGATAAACATTGATACAGCTGATATCTGGAAACCAGACAATTCGAAGTTAAATTTCCCTCAGCAGAGCAGATTTAGTTCAAAATTCTATTGTTCAAGTCGATTCTGTCCCCCTCATAAACAAGCCGTGACGTCATAATGATATAGGGTAATTGCTTTAACGGTATCATCAGGATTGCGTAAATATCAAAATCACTCACCCATGTAATATTGATTGACAAGCATTACCGTTGATTGGGTTTTTGAGCCTCGTAAAAGAAATTGTAGATCGGGCGATTGCATTGCACACAAGCAAGTTGAAGGAAGTTTAACCTGGTTTCTTCCTTTAACTCGGATATTTCATCTTTATAAGTATGGCAAAGTGGGACTCTCAAATTTTGAAATTCGAAGCAAGCCGCTAATTCCTTTGGTAACTCAGGTAGGTTTTGTGTTGAACGGAGAGTTTTGACCTTGAGTTGGAGGACATTACTCAAGCCGTTATTTTTCTGTCCAACAATTTTTCATGTCTACAAGATTCATACCCAATCTCATAAAATACCAAAGCATTTTGATGTTGTGTGAATCTAAATTTGCGAAGGTCTCTAAGGTTTTTGGGTTCTCATTTAGATTACAACTCTGGTAAACCACAAAGAACGAAGCAACCGATCAGAGAAAGCAAGACAAGCGATTCAGCAAGTCGGTGAAAGTCGTTAAAAATGCCGTTATGAAGTTTGTCACTGTCGGGGAACAAATTTCAAGGGAAAATGAAGATGTGGCTGTGGAAATGCAGGAAGCTTGTGAAGAAGAGAGGAAAGCTGGGGGCGTAATTTCTCGGCTGGCCTCGCGTCTACTCCGACTCGAGTACGGACGATGGAATTTCTTACCAGAAAACTGGAATGGTCCGATTGAGCAGCCAGAGCACTTCTGTCAGCCGTGACAAGAGTCCTTATTATAGCAGACTCTGTTATGATTAAGAGACTACTAGTTGCGGTGAAAAAGGTATGACTATGATATCATTTGTGCTCAAAGAAACCATTTTCAATAATATCCTTCTAACAACACTGCCTCAGGTCAGCGTAAAGTTACGGCTATTTACGTCGAAATTTATTTAATCTGTGGTGTCAGATAAATAAGGCCTAAGACCCATTTAAAAAAATTCCGTGGTAGCTTTAACTTTACTGAGGGTCTGAATGGGGTTAACTGACTACTGACAAACGGCCTTAAAAATAACTGACAACTGACAAATGACGATTTTTTTACTGACAACTGACAACCGAAAAATAACTGACAACTGACAAATTTGGTTTTTGTGGGTCAAACATAGTAAAGTTTCTCTAGTAATGATTAACTGACAACTGACAAATTCAGACCCTCGTTTAACAAGCGTTGTTTGTATATGCAAGTACCTATCACTACTGCAATCCCCGTGTCGCGGTGCATCATCTACAGCTTCTTTGTCAGTAACTTATCTGTCTTTTGGCCGAGGTTTATCAAAATCTGGCATGTCGGCATACCCTATTAATTCGTTCAAAGAGAGGGGATACGAAGAAAAACCTAGTCGGAGATTTGGCGTGTAAAGTTTTGTGAACATTTTACACCTCATCAAGGCAAATGTCAACACTTCGAATCAACTAGCCAATGACTACGCAAGGACCCCTGGAGCTTCAAAGCAGTAGTGAAATTCGCAGGAAATTATAGACTCCGATGTGAATTCATCGCTGCTCGCGTCCTTAGTCTCTTCAAATGACTTGCTGGTTCCTGGTAAGCCAAACCACAGTTTAAGCCTGCTGGCGCTGCTTATATTTGGAGTTGACACTGAAGTTGAAGATTGTTATTCGCTGCCTTTCGCACGTTCTTCGAAGCATGAGCCTTTGTTGCTGTCCGCGAGCTCAATCCGGCTCGTTTTACCGAATTCTTCCTTATCGCCGGTTTCCTTTCTTTTTCGGTCCAGGGTTCGCTTTGTTTTACTCTGCAAGGACTCTGCTTTTCTCTTTTGGATTTCCCCATACAAACGATTGATAAAAGACTCTAAATGCACGTTTGTTATTTCGAAGAAGGGAAGCTTACAACAACAGTATGCAAATTACGGTACTCGGATAACAGCTCCCGCTAAAAGTCCACGGGGTGCCCGTGGCACGTAAAGGGATTACAATGCCTCGGTGATTTATTTAGGTCCCTTCTAAATACGTTTTTTCTAAATATCTCACAAGCTTTTATCAGTATCTTTTGAAATAATGTTTTTTTTAAATTGTAGAACAATCCATAAACTTTCCAAATAATCAATAATATTTTTTTACAAAAAACATGCCTTGAAGTTATCCGGTAACTTTAAAGGGGCCGTCTCACCCACAGTGCTTAGCGTGCTTTTGTTATTGTTTATATCCTGGACTTTGACCCTTATTCACGGCCGGAAGCTCACGAACTAAGTATTTTTTATGTTGGCGACATGATAATTTTGATTTGAACATGGATGACCTTGATGAAACTAACAGTACCTTACAACGGTTGATGTGAATCCAACAAAGTGTTATACAGCAGTACTTGGCTGTATTATAACATTTACCGCTCACCCGTCGCTGCTATAAACAGAGAACACTTTCTCCGGGTAATACTAATATTTATGAAAGCGAGAGGTTTCTCTGGGGTTTCTCCCCTCGGTTTTATTTTTCCCTTCAGAGAGAGAGATCATCTGCTAGCAGTAAATCTCATTGCTGGTGCCAGAGAATCAGTTCAAGAGAGAACAGTGAACGAATAACAGCTCGCTTGAATAGGAAATTATTATCATGCAGCTCGACGGCTTTGTTTGTCAAATTTCGTGCGAGAATAAACTTCAAATGATCAACCCAGTGAATCCGAAAATCTCGCCAAAATCACTGTCTAAAAGCCCGAATTCCGCCCTTTGAAACCAGTGAGAGACCTGTTTCCACAAGTTAAACGCCAAAGCCCTGAAAATAATTTTAGGAAACTGCTCTTCAAGTGGAGTTTTGTTACAAATTGTGGTCACGTAAGCCAGCCACGGTGTTCAAAAACCCAAGTCGGCTCAAAGATAGTAGATACTCGAACTAAGCGCTAATATATCTTTACATATAAATATTAATGGTCAGAATAGCTTCTCCATGTTGTAGGTGGAAATCGTGGACACAAACGGACAATTGTTTCCTTTCGTTGAGGACGAACGAGACTGGCACCATCAGAGAACTACGGCCACCTGAAATAAAACTAAAATTTGCATGACCAAATAATTTAAAACACTTAAATAAGAGGCTCAATAGGAAGAGCAATAAAAAAGGTTCAACCTAGTATGATTTTTTTTGACGATAGCTGCAAGGATGGCAGAGATGTAGAGAAGATTAAAATCACTGCCATAAAAGTCTGGATTTCGATGGCATCGAAAATGGCCGCAATGCTATGTGAGCGCGCTAAGAACTGTGGGTGAGACGGCCCCTTTAAGGCTTTTTCTCGATAACCTTTTTATAGCTGTATACAGCTGTCCACACTCGTGAACATCAGCCAATGTTTACCCTTCCATACCTCATTGTATAGCCGCTTGTGCTAATAATTTAGAGTCACCGAGCTTCTAGTAATAAATTGTAATGATATTTTCGAGAAATACGTGTCACGCAGACTACTAGGTATTTTATTATGCTATTTAGGTGGATGTTTGCATATAATTGGAATATCAGGTTTCATCTTTCGTCGCATTAATGTTTTGTTTTTCCTTTTTAAAATCATGTCTTTTATATATGTATTTTATAGTGATTAGGATTGACAATACAACGTTAGTTTGGTAGCTGTATTAATGTATTATCTTCGCCGGCACTAGTGGGTCATCACTGGTTGAGAGCCATGTTTTAAACACCTTGAAATTTACCAGACTTTCCGAGACTGCATGTTGTTTGAATACGTGCCGTGACGCCAATAGAGAGCTTAAGCAACGACGACGGCAACGTCTAGGACGACGGCATAACACACATAGACTTAATAACAAAATACAATAACTGCACATGAAAATGCACGCAGTCAACTACATTTCAACCGTTGTCTGCAAAAACACAACGTGAAAACTCCATATTCTACGTCAACAAGAGAACGCAAACGGTCGTAAGTAAATCACTTCGTTTGTTCGTTCGGCGTGAACGGAACTCTATGCTTATCATATTTTTCGAAGAAATGGATGTTAAAAGTAATTATAGGCGAACGAAGGAAATAGTAAACATCATATTTCGGGAGAAAACACTTTTCTACGTCCCGTCGTCACTGCCGTCCCCGTCGTCGTTGCTTAAGCTCTCTAATGTGCTAACCATTGCGCCACTTCGGCTCTAGAAAACTCGTTCTGTTGGCTAAGAAAGATTCCGTTTGTCCTGCAAGCCTTAAAATGCTTTAGAACTTCTAGTAGACACGTTATGATAGATAAAATTGGGAGAGTGGTATATACAGTACCTACCGTATGATCCTGTAGCTACATTCAGTGCAAGGTACTTAATTTATTCATATTCACATAAATTAGACTAATCAGTTCAAAGTTAAATAACGTTTATTATAGTGCTTTTGGCGCGCTATGATTGGCTACTCAAACATGGGATATCCTTTGCTGTTCACCTCCGAGCGAAGCAGAGATCATCTCGCGCGAGTTTTTGTCTATTTGACAGAAAATAAAATAACTATTTGGTGCTGGCTATTCATTTGTGTGGTATATACTAATGAAGCGTCTCGGTAACTATCCACCACTATTCACCTCCAATTTCGGTGAATAATTGTTAATTGTCGGACCTATCTCTAAATAAGAAACATAATTATTACTTCGATATAAATAGCTGATATTATCAGTGGCGTCCCACGAATAGCAGTTTCAGCGGTATTGACCCTTTTGCCTCACTTCAACGTAATGAAGCACTATTCAAACTTTGTGTATGTTGTGCTTGTTTTAATAGGTGTTGCTGTCATACAAGAATGATGGTTTCAATGGCGCTTCATTACATTGAGAGTGAGGCGTTCGGGTCAATACCGCTGAAACTGCTATTCGTAGACGCCACTGTAGCCTCCTCCGCAGGCAACTGTTAATATTTTTTAGATACCGGCAACCGCGAAGCGAAGCCGCGAGGGGACTGGGGAGGGAGAGAAGGAGAAAGAGTTGCCTGCCAAATTTAAAACATAACTTCTGCGCACTGCGCATATCATTAGATGCATAACCAAAAAATACTCAGTAGGGTGGGACAACATCGAAAATAAGGTACATACTGGAGTAATGGCGTCAATAAACGAAGAAGTGGTAGTTCAACCGTGCGAGAAATTGTCTTCCTTGAGGACATTGCCTAACTTTCAGTTTGAACGGTTGTGGTGTAGAAACTTCCATACAAGCCAGTATAGTATGGCGTATAACATGACATGTATTTAAAAATAACAAATATACGGCCATCTACAAAGACCAAAGTCAATACGTTATGAATATTAATCCCGGTTACAATTTAAAATTATTCCTAACATGCCGTGAAACAGAAAACAACGTCAATAACATGCCGTGAAACAGGAAACAGCGTGTAACGAACATGCCGCTTAGAATTTACCATAATAATTATGAATCAGAAACATCTATCTTCAGAAAACACCGGTAAACGGTGCTTTTGTTAATTTTGAGATTTCATAAAAACCATAAAGGCATAGGTACGACTAACTGGGGTAATCAAATGAACTCATTTGGACTTGTAATAAGGAGTGGAGAACACGTAAAGTAAGACTTCTCAGCAGGGGTCACTGAACGGCTGTTTAGTGGCCGAAAGGCAAAGAATTTGACAATATTAAGGTGAAATGAAGGCAGAAATTAAACAGAAGTTGAATTTAGGTACTAAACAACCATATATTCCTTTAGGCGTTACAATTGTAGTCCGGCTCAGTTTCTTCTGTTGTATGGTGATTGTATGTTGACTCGCTCCTGCACTCCATCGCTGTTCCTTTCCTTGGGATATTTGACTTAGGTTTGAATGACTGAACGGCTAGGCCTAGGTTTCACCTCGGCTAATTTTGTTTTAAGTACTTCAAGTTCAGGGCTTTCCTTTTCTATCGATATCTGCTGATCTGGACTTCAGCATCTTTCAGAACGCTCTTGTAACCCTTTACTCAGCACTGGGATCTTAGAACTCAACTGTAGCTTAGAGTTTTCGATTTCTCCGCTCACGTTTATACTTTTGTTTTATATTGATGTGCGCAATAATTCCCTTGGGTAGAGGGGTACATGACAAAGTCCATGATGGTACAGGAATCGGGTTTTGGCAGGCATCTCCTTCTTTCTTTTTCTTCTTCTCTCCCCTCTCTCACCTCACTTTGTTTCGCCACTCAGACCAATGCTCGGCCCTCTCTTACCACAGAAAGCCCGGTTTCACATCTTCTTGTTCGATTTTTTTTATTATAATTAGGAGTTGCCTGCAGAGGAGGGCTATACGCCACTGTAATATCAGCTATTGTAGGATTCGATAGCACTTGTCTGTGCTCATAGTAATATTGATTAAAGACCAAAAAGCATAGCTCCATAATGGCGAACTCGTGGATCAGGTAGAAGTGTATTTTACCGTGTTCCTGTCATCGTTACGATGTCACAACTAAGTTATTTATGGGGACCCAATACCATGTCTGTCAAAGTTTGAGCCATCTGCCATTAGAAATGAAGGAGATACGGGCATGTACTAAAAACACGTGATAGATGACGTCATAGTCACGACATCACCACTAAGTCAATCGTGGGAACCCAATACCGCGTGCCACAGGTAGCCCGATCCGAAAACAAATTAGCAAGAAAACGTCCATAACAGCCTCTAGCAGGCTACCTTATCAAAATAGGAACTGTGAGCATAATATCATATTTGAACTTCATCTTGAATGTGATTTCAAAATCCATAAAATTAAACCAATAAACGGCAAGTGACTTCATCAGAAAGTTATAAAACACTGACTGAAACATAGATATCAGCTAGATTATAGCATTTATTACTTTGAGATACAGCTACCGTGATATAGAACTTATACCAATAATCAGTTTTGTGTCTAAAATTAAGGATGCACTGTCGAGAAAATAGAAACCTTTGAATACCGTGGTCGAAAATAGGGTTGAATATTAATTGAGAGAAGAGGTTTCCAGAGCCGGGCAGAAGAGCTTTCAAACCAAACATACTGTATACCGGAATTATATATAAATCAGTTAGTATATGTTTCTGATGGCTGTGTGTGGCGTTTAAAAGTTCGTAATTTTACAGTGGAATTACTGACGTGTCACACACGTTTTACGCATGTAAACAAATCGCATCGGTGGAATATCACCTTTCGTGACACGCATTGTGTGACAAAGTTCTATTATAATGTGGGTATATGTTATTTACTGTAGCGAGATCAAATTGATCACGGAAACTGAAACTTACTCAACGGCCAATTTAAACTCTCTCGGTAAAAGTATATTGTTTACTGCAGGAGCAAAGTTCACCTGGACGGCAAACGTAAACATACAAATAAAAATTGTCCGGCGTTATGCGATATTTCTGAAATAACGCATGGCATGCAATTCTAACGCAGAGGACTTTCCTATCAGTTATATTTTTACTCCTATTAGAAAGGAGTTTTAATTTTAGCGATACTAAGCTCTTAATATACTCAAGCAATAAAGATTACAGTTGTTTGAGTGTCGTACGGTGTTAATCGTATTATAAGTTCTCTATTTAGCGCATTTAGAGAACAACTATGAGATTCTTACCCACAGATAAATGTTATTATGTCTGAAATATGTTATCTTATACTCGCGAAGAAATGCACACTTTATAATCAACTTTAAAATTACAAAACCCAGAAGATCAAACAGCCAGTCACATTTCCTACGATAAAAAACATACAACTGTAACAATGCAAACAAGTTCCACCCGTTCGTTGTCGTCTGATCTACAGCTCCCGTGATAGCTTCATTGCCAAGACAATTTAAGGCAATTAGTCACAGTGGATCTCAATATAGTTCGAGACATTTGGCTGTTAAAAGAGGGTCTGAATGGGGTTAACTGACTACTGACAAACGGCCTTAAAAATAACTGACAACTGACAAATGACGATTTTTTTACTGACAACTGACCACCGAAAACTAACTGACAACTGACAAATTTGGTTTTTGTGGGTCAAACATTGTAAATTTGCTCTAGTAATGATTAATTAGGGCTAACTGACAACTGACAAATGACCAAAATTTTAACTGACAACTGACATGTAGACCCCCCCCCCCCCCCCCCCCCCCCCCCATTAGACCCTCTTAAAAGATTTGTCAACGGCTAACCTCTTCAGTCAATTTTCAGGGAGACTATTCAAAACACTATAGTACTGGTTAATATGCAGAATATTCAAATCCAAAGGTCACTGGTTATATAAACTTACTAACAACTAATATAAAGATCACCGCGAAGTAAAGGAAATTTAAACACTTCACTAGTCCTCTTCTATAATACTTAAACAGTGACTGACAAGATAGACACAGAGACAACAGCACAGCATTAAATTATAAGTCATTTCGGAATATTTACCTTAAAAAGCGACATATCTACACTACAGCACGACCAAATCCTTTCGAAAGCTTCAACGCGACTTTTCCGATAACAGTTTGTACTCACAGTTACCACAAACGGCCATCAATACATCTTCGGAAATGGATACGCCAAAAGAATACGCGGATACGCCACGCTTGGAAATGAAATCCACCTAACCCCTGCACATGCGTACATATACGAGTTAAAAACTATGATTCTGCATGTTTCCATGCTTTTCATACACTCTATGTTCGAGCGCCGCCATCTTGAAGCACGGTCCCCTCGCTTTTCTGCCACGTTCCCATGTATATCGTCGGATGTTGTAAAACCGGAAGTGATTGTAGTTAACTAAACGCTGAGGCCACATTAAGTAGTGAGTTTTCTTCTTTTTTACCAAACGAATGATTTTGTTTTAGCCTCCTATTGTTTATTAATTATTGTATCTGCGCCAAGTTACTTGTTACAGCGCGCACAACTACAGTGTATGCGCGAAGAGCCTTTTGATATACTCCAGCGGTATACTGCTGACACGAGTAATAACGTAAGAAACTAACAGCTAAACTGATCTACACGATAGATTGATTACACCTAATGGCAGTATTAAAAAGTAATTTTTTTTTTAAACTAAGAACTTATTAATCTATTCTTTAAATTTTGAGAGTTTATTCCAGCTCCACTTATCTAGTTATTGTCTCACTTCGGTAGCCGCCAAGTCCATTGACCACAACGAAGTTGGGCACTTGGTGTGCGGGCGTTTCATTTCGAACGTGTGCTGTAGCTATGAAACCCTTGCATGTTTACGCACGATCTGAAAGTTATGTTCTGTAAGATTGTACATTTATACATACTGCGGTGGTATATAGCTTGTCCTTATAGGAGGTCTGAATGGGGTTAACTGACTACTGACAAACGGCCTTAAAAATAACTGACAAATGACGATATTTTTACTGACAACTGACACCTAAAACTAACTGACAACTGACAAATTTGGTTTTTGTGGGTCAAACATTGTAAATTTTCTCTAGTAATTATTAACTTGGGCTAACTGACAACTGACAAATAGCCAAAATTTTAGCTGACAACTGACATGTAGACCCCACCCCATTCAGACCCCTCTTTACTACATTTGCTGTTTTGAGCAGCATTTACATGTCAGTGTTTACATTTGTAGTAAGTAAGTACTTCGCCCGCGAAATCAACAACCTTAACTTTGTTTATTGTCTGAACGTTCAAAATTGTGGCTAATTTTTGGAATATAATTCTTCTACATCGATAAAATCTCTATCTGTTACTGGGTTTGGTAGACTTTAAATGACTACCGTTTTTGCCGGTATTTAGATTTTAGGAACCGACGTTTAACTTTAAGAGCGGCATATTTATAATTCCGATCCCTTGAGATTCGGAGTTTATGTACATTGTCATTGGCAGAAGAAAGTTTTTGCGTACTTAAAAGTTTTCGTGAATTTCTCAGCAGCTACTCTCGTTATCCATTTGCATAAGTTGTACAGCTTCCAACGTTTTTCTTTGCTCAAACTCTCAGTGAGATTGACATTCCGACAATATCCGATTAGGCTATTTGCGGTAGTTGAAAATTTGATATTTCACGGGAGTACTAAATCTTACTTATATTATTGCTGCCAAATGTTTATTCCCACTTACCAAATATACTCATTTTGGGGACATTACTTAATGATAAATGCAATAATTTCAAGCTAAAAGGGAGACCATTTTATCGATATAGTACATGTAATTGAGTGTTTAGTTTATACTCATGACTCATGTAGTTAATTTCATATTTATCTTTGTAATTCAATAACCAAACGGGGTTTTGATCAAAATTTCAATATCTTCCTACATATACATGTTTACTGGTTGCGAATGTTACGCGACACTAATTAATTAACTATCTCCCAATGAATCAAAAAGATTCCCATGATCTACAACGGATTACTCAACCATATGGGTGTTAATGAGGTTGTTGGAGTTTAATATTTCAGGAGTTTAAAGGCTCTAGAAGTGTGACTAAATTGCAGAATACCCCCTACAATGGTTCATTAATAATTCATTTCCCAAACTTTTCATACAAACCTTCTAAAAACATAACTCTAAAATTTAAAATGCTTAACCATTTTCGACCTCAAATCATTCATTCAACAAGTCTAAATGGGGTCTAAATACACCTGACCTTAGTGCAGTTTTCAAGTGATATTTTGAGTGGAGGGGGGACCATATTCTGAAACTAATCCCACATAATAGCTATTAAAATGATGCCTTGAAATTTGAGATTGACAAGTTGATAACTCTGTTTTAAAGAAAACAGCATGTATATACAGTCGAACCTCTGCTAACGGACACGTCCCATAAGTGGACACCTCCTGTAAGCAGACACAATTCACCGTCCGACCATTTCTCTAACAAAACACTACATTTGCCACCTCCTGTAAGCAGACACCTCTCGTAAGCGGACGCGGGTACCTATCTCAAGGTCCGCATGAGCAAAAATAACCAACATTAACTTCTCTTAAGCAGACACCCGAAGAGATTGAAGTTAATTTTGTTAAAATGTATGCAGTTTTATCTTTGAATTCTAGCTAAATCAAGGTCAGCTTAGTAAAAATACAACATATAATAGAATCTGTACGATTTCCAACAACCCTGCACTATGACATTTTTAATTTTGTGATCATTTCATTCTTCGAATACTTGCATATAATTGGCTAATTTGTTTTTTAATGTGCTTGGGGTCCTTGGTTGGTATGGTTGTACTGTAATAGTATCTTGCATGCACTTTCTAATTAAAATCACAGCATAAAATGCCCATGGAGTTTATGTATATTAATATTAACCAATATTATTGGGTGGCCTGAAAGGCTGATGATGATAACACAGACCAATTAAGGTCTTGACAATTTTGATATCATGCCAAAGCCAGGAGCCCATCACCAGGAGTGTCCATCACTAGGTCTGTGACCAGATTGAGCTATATATTTAGAACATATATCTTGCAGTGGGAGTTCTCGTGCCCTCACTTTGAGAATCCAATCAAACCATAGTCAGGACAAAATACAGTGTTGGTAAATTACCTCAAGAACCACAAATCATTCTCTATCTTGATAGTAGTGGCAAGCATGTACAGACCACAGCAGAGTCAGAAGACAGTTACCCAGGAAACATATTCTAAAAATAGCTCAATCAGGTCATATGCTGAATTATGGATATGGTATGTACTGTATGGACACTCTGGTAATGGGCTTTCGCAGGGAGTCCATTACCAGAGTGTCCATACAGTACATACAGGTCATGCATACAGGTCATGCAAATTCAATAATTTATTTATTATCTGTAGAATACATGTATTTGTACCTACTACAATACGTTCTAGAAACAGAATCAAACTTACCTTAGTATGCCCAGGGGGTATATTCCCTTATATAACGTAATTAGGGACATGCCGCTGGATAGGGTATGGTTTTCAGGGTTGTTCTGTTGAACAAGGTATACATTTTGACATGAAATAAGAATACATTATTCATCATTATTGAGAAATTTTGAATAGGGTATTGATTTTATCACTTTTACCGGCATGTCCAAAAGTCACAAGTCAACACATGAATCTCGTTATCTTTTCTAGGGTACATACTATTTAGGTTGTAATCTTATACAGGGTATGGAATTTTCTAAATTGCTTGTTTCTTGCCAGCGCTCATCATCATAGTTGCTGGTGATAAACGGCAGCTGCCATGCAGCTTCGAGTGACTGGCCTGCATGTACATTGTAGCCACCACTGCAGGCATCTCTATTTTGGCCTTCCTGTGGCAAGAGAAGAAGAGGGGCTCCAATCCCCATCTTCTCTTTTCTTCTCCTGCCACAGGAAGCCCACAATCTGAGTTCAAAAACTAGAGATGACTGCAGAGGAGGCTAGCCTGCATGATATAATGATTTTTGTTTTAATTTCAGGTTGATGATAGACTTAAAGAGCTTGAGACCATCAACTCATTTACAGAGTTTGTGAAGAGTTTTAGCCAGTTTGGTGCTGAAATGGTTGAACTGGCACATCTATCAGGGGACAGGCAAAATGTAAGGCTTGTGACATCACTCTATTTAAACATAAAGCAAGGCCATTAAGGATTTAATTATTTAATACATTTAGTATATACATGTATATACAACTTGACATTTTTTAGAACAATGACCAAAACAAGTGCAAATATGCAAGTGTATTACACAGGTCATGCACTGGTTTTCTCTGGCTTTAAAATCAACACTTGAAAGGTATAAGTGCAAGAACCAATGGAAATCAGGCTGTTTAAGTAAAGTAATACTTATAGCCATTCTGACAGCTTTCAGGATGCAAAAACTGATTATGTGCCCAGCAGTTTAATTCTTTGTAAATTTGGAGCCATACACTTAAAGCAAGTATAAAGTTTTCCTTGATGTTGTTGATTGTCATGTAAGATTTTTACGGTTCGCTTGGACTTCGGTGCCCCTAAACCAACCACTCAGCCAGGTAAGATGAAATGGAAGTCTCTCTTGAAATTCAAAACGCTGCTTTACTAATCCCTTTTTCTTTGGTTGCTTTTTTATTTCTACAGCCCAGAGTAAGACAAGAAAACAAAAGAAAACACCTATGGCTGCCGGCAGGCCCCGTACATTAGACATCCGCCTATCCATTTACTTAACTACTCGTTTATTCATCTAATTAAGTTATTAGTTAATTAGTTACTCTTTCAACTATTTAGTTAGTATCATTCCAATATCTTATAATGCAATAGTCTTTCAATCAAAAACTTGTAATTTACATAATCAATGAGGTTAGCTAGATTTCTTTATCGTACCTTTTGTATTATCACGGCCACATCAGCTCTGAATGCTGCAGTATCGCCAATACCGTGTTTAAATAAATGCTATTATTATTATTATTATTATTATTAGGTCGAGAGAGGTGATGGTGTGCTGAATTATTTTTTTGTCATGGAACGCCACCACTAATTTTTTTTTTCTAGAATGTCTTCGGTGTGGATCAGCTTAACCCAATCCATGTAAGTTGCTCTCCCTCCCCCTAAAAGACAGTGTAGCGTTCGGTCTCTGCTTAACAGGCCGTTCACTTTTATTGGCAAAAATCCCCACTTCGCGAAGCAAAATTTGGTTAATTTTTATAGGCTTTTCTTGGGGTCCTCTCGGGGCCCCCGCTCTAGTAAGAGCGCCTCTAAAGAAATAATTCCTCTAAAAAAAATATTAATTCCGTTCTTCTTTTTTGTTTATTTCCCAAACAGTCTTTTAGCTGTGATCACTTTTCTTTCCACGCAGTCGTAATCCGGCAATTCAACCTCCCGGCTGAGATCTTAGTGAAGATCGGAGAATCCTGGACAAAAGAAAAAGAAAACATCAAGCGAAATTCAATCCGTCTCTTTTTCTCGTTCGATATTTAAATAACCGTATCACGGCGAATTAATCCTGGAACAACTCGGGCCAGCATCTAGATTTCAACTGTAATTTTTCGTTTACTACCCTGGTCAAGGCCGCCCAAAATATGAATTTATGTCATTGTAACATGACACTTTGCCGAATGCACTGGGGACCGGTATTATTTACCGCCGATGTCCCCACCACCCTGTGTATACGGATGGGATTGGGAGGAGTGGGGGAGATTTTCAGTGGACAATTTTAATTTCTTTTTTTTAGTGCCTAAAGTGCAACACCCTCCCGAACAGACAATTGCCGCCGATGTGCCGACATGGAAAGCTTTTCATGTCAGGTTTCGCTAACCGTAGTGCTATGTGAAAGAGTTTGCAGGGCTTTTACAGGGCTTTCGTAGCTCTGGCCGTTTCGTATTTACATTATTAGAGGAGGATAGTATTGGCTATCCCTTCGTTTCTGCTCGCCATAGCACTGACATGGAAAGCTGAATTAGATTGGTTTTTGGCTGCTTGCCACACGCATTGTGTGACGTAGCTGATAACCGATCTCTTTCTTAGCTCGCTTCTAGAATTCATAGCAGCTTATATGGGCTGAGGTGAAGTGTTGCCAGACGCTCATTTTGCTCGCTACGTTGCGCTGACGAGTCCCAATAAGGACGAAACAGCTGTCCGCAACTGCATTCTAGTCTTGAGCGCTTTTCATGTCAGGTTTCGCTAACCGTAATGCTATGTGAAAGAGTTTGCAGGGCTTTTACAGGGCTTTCGTAGCTCTGGCCGTTTCGTATTTAATTTACCAGTCACGGAAAAATATAAAAATCATTATGGTATGTTCAACAATTAAAACAATTTTTTCCATGGAAATCTCTCCTTTTCAGTTTACGGGATTCACTATAGAGCCTCTTGCTCGCTTTCAGTTTTTACGCCCTTGTCAAAAAGAAAAAATAGCCCACAAAATAGAGAGCCCTAGCTCGTTTTGATTTTTGCTTGTGTTAATTTATTCAAAAATTCATTCTATCTTAGTCTACGGAGCCCCTACGGACCCAATGTAAATATGTATATAGTTTTAACAATTTACAATTTGATGTAAAAACAAGTCGCAATTGCAACCGCAAGTCTTGACGTGCAGTTTTTATTTTACGGGGCAGGAAATTCCTTTGGTGAAAGCGGCTATCCCGAACGGAGTTTCGTATACCACGTTTCCCAAGTGTGGCCATAATTTGTGGATGAAAGTAGGCATGACGTAGAGCGTTTTGTACAAAGCCCATCCGGCTTTTATGGTGTCCTCATCTCGGTTATCCGGTATGTCCCCCAAATCTGGGCCTTCTTGGTTCAATAACAGTAGCTCGCGTGGGGCTGGTAATGAGCCCGGGTTGTTGTCGGAATGTCTATAGGGGGTGGGGAGGGCGGGAGACCCTCGGCCACTATACCAATAGGGGGTCCGGAGGGTAGGGACGTCTCTGCCGGTTTCCACACATTCCCCGCCGGGGGGCCCCACGGGGGTCCCTGTGTTGTTTCCGCGGGGGGACCCGTAAGAGGCGTCGTGGCGTTGGGATTGGTCCAAGCGACGGGTGGCGGGCCTTGGGGGGCCTGTGACGTCCATGGCGACGCGTAGTATTGGGCTTTCTTAGGGGGTGAGGGACCGTCCACAATAGGTTGTGCCGGCGGGCCTGCCCACATAAATCCCAACGGATAGGCACACTTCGGGTTGGGCGCCGGGGCCGTGCACGTAAAGAACACGCGGTTCGGATTTTTCTCACTTCGGCTCACGCCTACTTTCATCCACAAATTGTGGCCACACTTGGGAAATGTGTTGTACAAAGTTCCGTAGGGGATAGCTGCTTTCACCAAAGGAAGGTCTTGCTCCGTAAAATAAAAACTGCACGGCAACACTGGGGGTTGTGACTTGTAATCCGCTGTTTGTCCACACTTGTACACACACTCTGACGTGCCGGCTAATCCTTTGACGACTTTGGCGTAACACCCACAAAAGCAAGTCAGGCATGACGTAGAGCTAATTTTACAGTTGAAATTTAACACTAAATTTACAAGGGAGGGTTCACTTTTTTATACCTCCGGATCTTCCCCGGGCCTCCAATCCGGGCCCTGGGCTTGTTATCCCCCGACGCCCCGCCGGCCAATCCCAACCCTGGGTTTGTTCTCCCCGACGCCCCGCCGAGCCCCTCCCGAACCCTGGCTCGGGGCCCCGAAACTTCCGACCAATCCCAAGCCTGCCTTGGTTCACCCGGGGGTGCGTAGCCCCGCCCCCTTTCTCGGCCAATCCCGAGGCTCGCTTTGTTCTACGCAGGGGCCCTTGTGACGTCACGAAATCTGTGACGTCATATTTGGGCTCTCGACCAATCAGGAGGCTCGCTGTGTACTCCAGTGTGTACCCTATACTACTCACCACTAAGTGATTTGTGGGGACCCAATACCATGCCTGCCCAAGGTTGAACAGTCTGGCATTAGAAATGAGGGAGATACGGGCATTTACTTAAAATCACGCGACCGATGACGTCATCGTTACGTCATCACCACTAAGTGATTGTTAGCAACCCACTACCATGTCTGTCCAGGTTTAGGCCAGCTGACATTAGAAATGAGTGAGAGATGGGCATGTACTTAAAATCACGTGACCGATAACGTCATCGTTACGTTATCCCTACTAAGTGATTTATAGGGACCCACTACCATGCCTGTCCAAGTTTGAACTGCCTGACATTGGAAATGAGGGAGATATGGGTATGTACTTAAAACCACGTGACCGATGACGTCATCGTTACGTCATCACCACTAAGTGATTGATAGGGACCCACTACCATGTCTGTCCAGGTTTGTACCACCTGCCAGTAATATTAAGCGAGTATTATTAATATCAGTTATGGAAATCGCATATCCCATTCACAGCTAGCTAATCACAAACGTCCGTCAATATATCTTCGGAAAATCAAACGTCTTTCGGAAACGTCAACAGCGTGCTCGATCCACAGGTTAAAACTGCATACTCACCATACATCCACCTAACCCCAATAACGCGTTCTGCACATGCATGCATCCACGAGTTAAAAAGTAAAAAAAACTCGTAAATACTAGAGCCTAGAGGTGTATGTGCATCCGTATGTCTTTCTGTCCGGCCGTCTGTCTGTCAGTAACTATTTCCTGTTTTCCAGTATCTCACCTGATGGATACCCACATGCTGCTCCAAGCAAATATATATCACCTAAACTGCGATATATTTTCTTGCAATCAAACAATGACATTTCGTTGCCAACACAATCTTCAATCTGCATTACTGTAGACAGACCGGAGGAAGGCTGAACCACAGGGTACGTCAAAGGGTAGGCTTTACCGCGTATTCCCAGCATTCGGCATGCCACTGCCGCTACATTTCTGGCTTTCCACCATAAGATTTGCACATATCCCCAGCGTCCTGCAACATTCACCTCTATCCGACCTTGATTTAGTGTTGCTCCTTGAGTGAGACGTATTTCTGACAAGAAAAAACGTATAGAGCAAGCATTAGTTTTGCAATGTCAGTACCTTATGATATGACACGCGGTACAAATTTTCGATAACTTAATATGGTTTCATTGTTGTTGTTTATTAGCAAACAGTGTCTTTAGTCAGGCACAAGGTAATTACGTAAGATGGCTTCTTCTTTGCGTCAAGCGTTACATTTTTAATTGTGTCGCCCCTTTATGGACTTAAGGGAAAGATATTTTTTGCAACGTTTGACACTGTCGGCTGTTCGAAAGCCTTGTATTACCGTTGGTATACGTCGCTCGCAAATTGTTTCATGAAAATGCTCTCACTAAGTATGTAGATAATAAGCATAATATCACACTCATGACAGGGAATTCTAACTTAGATTTTGGTTTTTGCGAGAAGACGCACGGACGGACGGAACGTTTTTTTTTTCAATAATACGAGGGTGACACTAAATAGTACAAAGTACTAATAAACTTGTGGTCCTTGTTATTGGGAAGTCTTTATTCGCTGAAACCAACCTATCCAACCCAGATAATAAAAACTGAACGCTATCAATAAACCTCAAACCACCAACAGAAAAAGACAAATACTTCTCCATACTATTTGGAATACAACTTATACTCCCCGTAACCTTGGATACGGATTGCATAATCAAATGAGAGTGATATCCTAGTAAATTGTGAAAAACAACAGGGACATAAAACTCTCTCTTCAAATTAATCCTCAATTTCAAGTTACAAACATTATCGGCTGCACCTCGATACTTTCCTGTGACGTGGTCATGATCCCGAACCTTATCCCCATTCAAAGGTCTTTGACAAACGCGAGAATCTACTGCTCCTCTAAATTCTTTTGAATTTTTCTTGTCCCAAGGCTTCGCACGTGACAGAAAGTCGAGGATCTTCATTTCTTTTTCTTGCAAAGTTACCAAGAATTTATACGAAGCTTCAGGACCCCTGTAAATTACTGGAGGTTCCGTATGTCCATCACACATCACAACTACATATCCAAAACCACAAACATCATGCTTTTCATACTTCTTTGTTTGACCTTTCTTTCTTTTCGCCAGGAACCTTAACCGTCAAAGCTTCAAAATCAGCATAAATCACAAAAGGAGCCGATTGTAGATTCTTGTAATTCTGAAACTTTATTGTTGCGTGTTTTGGCATATCAACCCTCACAGCCGCCTTCCCAGTACCTTTACAATCTTGTTTGTGCCCTTCTTCTCTTGAGTAACCATGGAGACACCTCTCGCAAAAATACTTTGTGTTTAGTTTAGTTTAGCAAATAATCTTTGTGTTTAGTTTGGTTATAAAGCAACCGGCTCAAACTCTTAATCTAAGTGTAATGGACACCCTTAGTTCTCCACCGACAACCAATAACTTTATAGGTGAAACCCTTTCACTAACCCGCAACACTGTAAAACCATCTCCCTTAATCCCAAAAACATTAATCCTAATATTATTTTGTCTCTCAACTTTATTTATTTGAGATATTGGAGTGGGGGAATCAACACCCCTAAAACCTAATCCATCATTCTCGGGATAGCTAGAAGGTACGTTACTGTTTTGCTTTGCAGGAAATAGAATGCCCATCGGAGACAATTACTATATTTGTTCTTCACGTTTATGAATGCCTTCTTATTTTGAACCCACTTAGGTACCCTCCTCGTAATGGTTGGTACTTTGCAATATTTAACCATAGTGTATCTACATACTCTACTGCCCATCCAGATCCTTTATTTGTATATTTCTCTATGGAGTCTAGTAACCTTGCAAAAACGCTTCTTAAAACCTCCAAAAAAAAATTTTCAGGGAGCAAAGGACGTTGAAGAGACCGGAAAATCGCATCTTCATAAACAATGCCTCCACTGGGATTCCTATGAGACATTCGAATCATGATAGCTACTTGAAACTTGATGGACTCTAAGGCTTTAAGCTTCTAACTTAGGTTTTTCTTTACAGGTCTTTCACACCTTTGGATCTGGAGCTCTCAAAGCATCCATCCGCCATGCTCTTATGAACTCACCAAATGCTCGAGTTGGAGTAAAACTCATCAAACTTGAGAACATAAGTGGTTGGAGGACTAATGGTAAATTCTTTCTCTCAGCCTTTGGAATAGGCATGTCCATAATGTTTGGTTTCTTCGTCATTGTATACTACAACATTTTATTTGTTTAAATAGGCAACCCTTCGAAATCGACTCAAACATAGACACAAATTCTGAGAAAATAAGTTATACACTCCACACCATTAGTAGTAGGGGGAGTGGTGTGTTCTGTATAATTATTTCGGTTTTATTTTAATCGGTTTGGTTGCGAGGAACGAGTAAAACCGGAATAATTATACAGAACCCCCACTCCCCCTACTACTTCTAAGACTCAAATCAACTTCATTTGAAGGATTTATCCGATTAGAACTAAATTAATTTCAGATGGAAACACTCATTTTTGTTGATGAATTGAGACCAGGAGTATATTACAGAGGAGTGTTCCTATTCCCACATTTTATTGTCACACAACACTGTAGACGGTAGAGTTATTTTTACTGGTATGTAATCAACTAAAGTCGATTGAGGTATGCTAACCGCCGTGGAAAGCGAGTAGCAGCTGACGTTTCGAGCGCTAGCCCTTCGTCAGAGCAAGAGTTATTTTTAGCATAATTAATACGGTTCAAACTGCTAAAAATACTAAAGCGCAAGAGAACAAAAGACAACGTAATCGCATACCAGAACTTCGCGACTATAAATATACACACCATCTACCGTGTTAGGGGCCAACACAAGGACACAGGAACACTCCTGTGTAATATACTCCTGATTTAGACTGAATAGGTTATTCTAAAGAAACCATGCGGACGAAAGGACGAAAATATATGTCAAACTGAAGTCAGTCTTCATCGATAAATCTCAGCGATCAATGCTCATCAACCTGTTTTGCGAACCTTGAACAATTTGTACCTGGCTATCACTGGAAAATCTATAAGAGGCATCCTGAGACACTGCCAATGTTTGCAGCCAGCAAAAATCGCTTGACTGTTTTCCTTAGATGTACCGGGAAAGGGACTGCCATGGGTAACGAGGCACGAGTTGAAGTTCTGTCAGTTTATGTGCAAGATATTTTCGCTTTGGATCAAAAAATGGACGTGACTTTTCGAAGCCCTTATTCCAAAAGCTATTGAATAGCCTTGAGGAATTTTCATCAGAGAGGAATCTTTGGATACTGTTTGAAGACAAGAAAGCCAATGTTCCAGGCTCGTATATTTCGTCGCTAACTTTGGGAATGTCCGATGAAGAACTTGGTTGCAAATATTACGTTTTTCTTGTTTATCAACTCCAGGAACCAACAGAAGGTTTTTATGTCACTGGCTATTTTCTTCAAGGAAGTTCTCTGTTTATTTGCGTAGCTCTTGATTTCTTGCTGCCTCTTCGGAGCCTCCACCGGCCGTTGCCGTTGGCGATGTTGTTTTTGTTCACTATAAAGTTGCTTTCTATTTCGGTAGGGTAATACCTTTCACTTTCGGAATATTCTTTCTTGCTCATTTTGCACTTTGTCGCCGTTTTTCTCTAAAATTATGACAGTTCGGGTGTTTTTAGGGCTATCAAAGTTTGCAGGGCATTAACATCATGTTCATATACAGCTATTTCAATTAATGTACAGCTATTTAAGCTAACGAGATTTTAGTACCGTTCTGGTTGCGAACACAGTGAGAGTTGCTCAATACACAAGGTTAATGGTTTTAATAATGTTGTGTCCCTTACTGACAAAAGGTTTTTGCGTCCTGTTTTCAAATAACCCGTTTTTACACTTTGTGGTTCCAAGATCTTTCTACCTACAATCAAATCTTTGCAAAACACACAAAGATGCAAGACCATAAATTGGGGTTATTTCATACAGATATTCACACTACACCAACAGTTTCAATATGGCTTCAGCGCAGTTTGAGTTATTCGTCCCAAGTAAGTAATTTTCTTGAGAATGAAAGACGATTCACAAATAAATGCAATAAGTAATTTCATGTTATGTTTATTTTTTCTTCTTATACTTGAAGGATGCAACGTATGCAACAAAATCGGCAAGACCAAAGAGGTTTTCGTCTACATACCTCCTTGTGCACATATTGTGCATAAGGAGGTATCTTCAGATTTTCTCATGGAAGTGGGGATGTGCCCTGTGAACACATGCCAGTAAATTTCTTAACCTATGTTGTTGACTTCTTGAAACGAAGAAAAAACATCAAAGTCATTCTTGTTAAAACTATACTCGTAACAACTCGTGCTCCACTGTAGTTTTACAAGTTGTTATTTATACCGTTTCTTACGTGTCCATACCTTACCCATGGATGGGTTAGAGAAACAAAACACATACATTTTATTGATGTTCTCAAAGTTAATGACATTAAATCTTATCATTCACAGAATCCAAGTGGTACATAGAGTTATATGCTGTGAATAAAATCATGCTGTGAATGACATCATGTCAAATGGAGGATATCAACAATATTAGGTAATCTGATTTTTATACACAACTATAGTAAACATCTAGTTATCACAAAATGAAATACTGGACACAAAATACCACTGGTTATTACGGATGGCAAATCCATAATACTATGGCATTTTTACATACAACCATAATCTGTGATATAATGTACTAATTTCTCGACGTTTCTTTCCCCTTAGAATCACCATACACCATCAGCACTGGTAAGTTTTCAAACTATCATGCATGGTCCAATTGCACACACATGCATACACAAGTACCAAACATAACATACGCATATTCATGAAACAGTATACTAAAGGACTCTTTACGTTTCTCTTTTTTTTTCGCAGACTTAAAACTACTACATTCAAGGAGATCATGTTAGGCACTCTAACCATAAATCGTTTTCACAACCTTTTGTACTTTTAAACAAACCACACACTATTACATTCATTTCTATCGCCGTTTTTTCATACTCTTTATCCTCACCGGCGAAATAATTTTACTTACATACACCTAACATACATTGTACATGTAAATATAAATCTTCACGAAATACACATTGCAAATCAATAATCGTTGTGAAGTCATTGTATGTCTTTAGCCATGGTCACTCATTTCGGTTTTCGTTAGTCTTCCTCCTCCTATTGTCTGTCTTTATTTTTTTTGTTCATGTTATTCGCTTAATCATTATTTAGACTAGATTTTGAGTACCACAGAAAGTGAACTTGGACGATAATATCTAGTCGGTGATTTCAACTGAAATTTTCATATTGAACAAAAACCTCGTCCAACAAAAGTAATTTTCAAGAACTTGAACTTGGTTCCTCTCCTGAGATCTGACCTCACCGATTACCTGTAGGATAAAGAACTTGACCTAACTAAAGTATTATCAGGTGAAAAATATAGGCTATGGGTTGCTAGTTTTCGGCGTAAAACGGAAAGTTAACTGGGGCACATTGAATTTGAAATCCTTTATTGAACCATAAGCTGTGGTACAAGATAGTTAAGTACATGTGTTCCACGTTTCAACCAAATAGATAATTTACTTTAAAAACCTTATTCTCGGATCAACGAATAACTGTATACCTAAACCACCTATTTTCAACCTATTTGGCAATTTATTCAGGGCTTAACAACTCTCAACTGTTCTAAACTCACGCCATACGTAGTATTCTTACCATTGACTTGGTAAAATCAATTCAGTGAAGACGAATTTTACCGAAAAACCTGCTTTAGAATATCTGACTTTAAAACAATTACGTGTTGGTAAAATATTTCTTGATTTCAATGCTGCATCTATAAACCTCTGTTGCATCCAACAGAGGTTTATATTTCGAATATGCTAATGAATGTGCTCAGTAGGTGTACTTTCAGCGAATTGTTAATTTTAAAATATCATCATGCTACATCGTAATCGGTCTTGTTGGCTAACGCAAACTCCTTCCTCGAACGCAATAAATAGTTGAACCTAATCGAATGAACATTTCTACATCAGATAGCAGAGCTTGAAATATTATCGGATGGCGAAAGCTTATTTTCGGGATCGAACAAAAGTGATAAGTGTGAACTGAGTGCCGACTGAACATCGCATATAATCTTTGGACACATCCGTGTCTTTTTAGCTTTCCAGCGCGGCAAATTTGAAAGATAATCGCTCTAGCGTTTCTGACTTATTAACAAACGATTTCTGTGCTAGTCGAGTGTAATGCCTTGCACTTTTCAACTACTTTAAAACATTTAATCAAAAACGTACAGGCTGTATTTTGAAGATGAAATGACAACGGGGCTCACTATGAACCTGTGTTTTAGGGGTTACTTTGAAAATTAATAGTGTAATTTTGCCCTTGAAATTCACTAACTTTCGCACATTTCATGGGTCATACCCAAAATGGATCCTATTATTTAATCAAAACAAATATAATCTAGCTAAAATAAGTACAGGGCAATCATTAATACGGCAATCATTAATAAACATTTTCATCCCCTTTCGAAGTTCTTAGCATTAGTTTTTCCTGTATAATTTGGTGGTTCAATTTAAAGGTCGTGTTCGCTGCATTTCCCGCTAAATTCAAATGTCCAAAACGTCCTTAGAGTTCTGCCTCTTCGTTCAGAACAGTCGGTCGTGTAAATTAGGTTTAAAAACCTAATAAGTCTCTAATAGGAAGCCTACTGTTTCTGCTAAATCCCAATGAAGTGTTCTAACAGCTATAATCTGTCAGTAGGCCCTTTGCAGCTAACACATCACGTGATTGTGCTCGATGGCAAAGAATATCTCTTTATTTAAAGGCCTAGTACGAGATCGGTATTGCTATTAGCAAAACCAGTTTGTAAATGCTATTTTCCACCTTCGATCGCTTGTTGATCTTTCTAAAACTGCGTTTTTGAAATTAGCTTGCTCTCCAGCATGCAAGGCAACGTGTTTCGCATTGGGTTAACGAGCTCAATTCATTCGTTTATCAAGTATTATATCACCTGAAACTTTTAAAGTACTTTTCGCTATCTATCTGGAACACTCTGTGCAGGTGGGAGTCTTGACGGATTGTCTCTGTACGCGCGCGGAAGTAATAAAGTTTATAACGAATCTTAAATGAAGTGAACTTTAATTGCTTTGTTTCATTCAAAGTACAGCCTGCCGCTCTGTTTTCGGACGTGTTTCTGATGTGACTTCAAGAAGATATTTAGAAAACGTATTGATTTGAAATGAGAAGTCTGTCTGTATTCGGCTTCCTGTCAAACACACAGTCTTGGCAGTGAACTGAGGCGGCGAAAACCACGCATTTTAAATTCTTATGAAGATATTCTAACTTCCAAAGCACTGAAATGTTTAAATAACATCTCATTTAAATGCTACTAGTTTACACAATCTGTTTACGCCCGAGACTGTTGTTATTGTAGTTATTATGACGAAACACCCAGTACCTTTCATCACGCCAGGTGAGGAATTCACCATTGAACCAATTAGCCGTCGTTCGTATACCTTATAAAACACATGCAGAGGCCGCCAAAAAACCGTAATTCTAATAAAAGCTAATAAAAAGTGTAAAAAGGCGCGACTCCGAGACCCTCTCCAAAACAAATCCGACACTCCGAGACGAGCAAAGTAAAGAAAAATCGAGACTCTGAGACACGACCTATAAAATGCGAGATTTCGAGACTTTACCGACTTTTTGCGAGACTCTCTGTTTTCATTGACACCACTACCCCTACAATAGCATTCTGTGCGATGTGGACCAATTAAAAAAAACCTCGAAATTTAATCGATATTTCGATGATTTGCACATCTTATACAATACGATAATAGTTTAACCCAACAAGCTATATAAAGCATTAATTCAAAATCGTTAATAATTCATGAGCATTTAGTCCTCTCAGATTAAACAAATCAGTCACGTGCATGCTTCTTTATACCTCATAAAATTCCTGTGTTGATTGATTTTTACCCTCATTGAAATTAACTATATAAAGTAAAGCTTTATAAAGATCATTTTAATGAGGGTAAATTCAATCAGCCCGATATTTTGTGCTGCTTAATTAGCCAGTAACAAAATGAGCGGGAGACTGGAACCGAGTCAGTAAAACTAATTCAATTAATAACTAGTCAAAGTGAGCATTATTTTCAAAAAGAACAGATCAAACTTAGCTAACTAGTCTGGAAAGTTTGGTGAACTTTGGCTCAATATTGACGATGCTAGAAGGCATCAAATATGACAATTTTCACATACAAACTCTCTTATTTTTTAACGTTGTCCCTCCAAACCATACATTCATTGTAAAATTTTGGAGGGACAAAGAAATTTCAATTGCTTATAATTCAGACAAGATTCACTTGAATCACGTCAAACTTGGCACACATGCTAATTTGAATATGCTCTATCATGTGATGAACTTCATTTTAGAATTAGAGTAATTCTGATAAACTCGGTCCCAGTCCCCTACTCGTTTTGTTACCGGCCAATTAACGGAGCTACGCTCCTCCTCAACTATCAGCCAATAGAAACGTCGAGCTCATAGTCCAATGATTAAGTAGTGATAATGATGCAACGCTCAAACAACTCATACGGCCAAACAGAATGTTCCGTTCCCTGGCGAACATAGAATTCCAAAAACATGGGGTCTTATCGCAAGCGCTCCTTTCCCTTCTCTCCCAATTAAATGTAAAACTACCCCAATTTCAAATTCCTTATTTTGTCAATCGTGCGAATAGATTGAAAGTTATCGAACAAAATTTTAAATCGACATTTGAAATTAATATGTACGTTTTTAAACTGTCAAACAAATGACTTTAAGACACATATCTCGGGCAATGTAAAACCGAGTTTATTTATTAAACCGCAAATGCGTACAAAGATGTTTAGACTTTTATGGAAAAGAAATGGTTTTGATGTGACTATCGTAGATCTCAAGAATACTATCAAGCAATAGGTTTATGGCTCAATATTATTATAATCAGGGGCAACAAGGATATATTCATTTCGTGTCGTGTCAGATTTAAATGTGTTCCAATGACTTCCATCTTACATGATGTTATCTCATTTAAGAGTTGCTGCTGTATATGCATGTTAAACGGTAGAATAGGCGAATTCATATCAGAGACAAGAACATCGTCTGAGACGGGAAAGTCATCTGACGGAAAATCGTCTTATTTGAATACGAGACGGCAAATTCGTCTTTAAAGTGCCACTATGATCAAATGTTGACATATCAATATTTTTGCTTATTCATAAAGTAGAGTACCTATATTATTACCAGTTCAAACCGTTTTTCGATACGAATCTAAGCGTCTGTCATTATTGGAGGTCGTTCCTTTATTCAGCGGAAGTGATGACATACGCGCAAAACGCCAACCAACGTATAGCTACTTTTTAATGCACACTATATATTCCGCGCGAACCTCGCAAGGATAAATATAACTTTCTTCTTGCATACTCGAAGAAGGTTGTAGTAGAAATATGCCTCCAAGGCGTAGTGTTGTGTAGGCGAGAGTTGCGCGTATGGCATCACTTCCGCTGAATAAAGAAACGGCCTCCAGTAATGGCGGACAGGATTTTACCGGTAACTCTCCTAAAATTTTGTGGTTTAACTTGCTCTTTGGGAATCTTTGTTTACCAATATGGACATTTCTAACCCTGATTTACCTATTGACACTAAAAACATAGCAACTCGAAGTAGCACTGTAAAACCACGACTGAAGATATAAGACATAAGTAGAGGCGTTGAATGAGATATAGGGGTCTGGGACGAATATTAAGCGAGGTTACAGGTGAGAACAGAACAATATATTGCTTTCTTCATCTGTCCAAACTTTGTTTCTCCTTTTACTTTTAGAGAAGAAGAAAACTTTTTCTTGAACCCAATGTCAACAGTGGCTTTCTTTTGGACGCCATCTTCGTATCCCAGAAGCCTTTGCTTGAAATCTAGTTCCAGCCTTTTTCTTTGCTGCCAATTAAACATCCGTCTTGTTTTGTTTGTCTGATATGAATTTAAGAAGAAGAAAGACGAGTTTCCCATCTAGGATAACTTTCCCGTCTTCAAGACGGGGATCTCAACGGATATATTTGGAGTAATACAGTACCGCTCGAGCCTTGTATTCTGATTGGACCATTATACTGCAGCTCTACTGTTTTTATACTGCACTTTCCAAAGGTTAGGGTGTTTTGTATTGTTGGGTAAACCAATACTCGCCTGACCCTACTTTGACAGACAGAGCCACTTTGCCTGCCCTGATGCATGATGGGCTGTTGTAATTATTTCCAGGGTGTATATTTGTATGTGGTCTGTCTAGCCTAACGAAGAATGACTAACAATTCTAAACTAGAACAAACGCAGCAGTTTCTTCTTGGATCTCTTTTCTTTCATGACAAAAGCTATAAAACATCAGGACACACCGACCCTCATAAAAACATGTCGACCACGACGAAGGCTTCCCTACAAGCGCAGAAGGCACTGAAGGATTTGTATACGCTTACTGCTCATTTTGGTTGAAGTACTATATTTACAAAACGAGCAGCCGTGTGTATCCCTAATTCTAAACCTCAATAATATTCAATCTGAGCCAATCTGGTGCGATGGTTTATACCACGTGATGACCTCTGTAAACGACAATAGAGAACTCTTGATTATAGAACTGGGACACTTACATAACTCTTAGTTAATGAAATGGAACACTTATAGCACGGGTGGCGTAATGTAGTTATACAAGAGTTCCAGTTGAATAACCAAGAGTATTGTAAATGTTTTAGTTCAATAACCTAAAGTTTTGCAGGAGCCCTTAACCAGGAGCGTCCATATGTCCTATATAGTTGTCACAGCGTTTTTACAAGTTGGGCTATTTTAGATTATTTTCCTCGCAATTAATGGATTGCACTGTGGTAGAACAAAAGATGCCTCATTGGCTACTTTTGTTATACCAACCAACATGGCTGCTACGCTTTTGTGACTTGATTCCCTTAGGAATAATTGCAACTCAACAATAGCGGGAAACCGTTCTAAAAATAACATAACTTGTGTAAACGCTGTGACATAGGCCTAGTATTCGGAATGGACGCTCCTAGTTATGGGCTCCTGAGCTTTATTAGTGTTCCAGTTCAATAATCAAGAGTTCTAGTTAAGTAGGCACTCATCACCGCAACGTCCAGATTCTGGACGTTTGACACAAGTACTTGAATAGTTTTGTGTCAGGCCTTCCATTCTTTTTTCCCTCTCCCCATTCTTGCTCTCCTTCTCCCCTCCCCCACTGGGCCTGATACTCAGGTTATCAAAAACAAGGCGACCACGACGGATGCTCAGTCCACAACCGCACAAAGCACTGAACGATTTACATACGTTAACTGCTCATGTTGCTTTATGTACTATTCACAAAATGAGCAGCCGTCTTGTATCGGTAGATTTTAAACTCATTAATAATGCATGAAGGAAAACAAAGGAAAGTAATGTGCGATAAGTGATCTGTAAATCTGATACAGATTTCATCTGATTTGCATAAACATTTGCTTCGATTTTCTTGGCCGAAATAGGTGAATAGAATAGACGTAATAACTGAAAAACGCGACTCTATAAATCTAAACGTTTGATGAGCCAGATACAGAATACGTGACCGTACTCGCCTCCAGCTCGAGTTTGTAAATCCGATGAAGTACGGCCACTCATTCCGTATCTATTATATACAGTACGGCTACTCATTCCGTATCTATTATGTACAGTACGGCTACTCATTCTGTATCTATTATGTACAGTACGGCTACTCATTCTGTATCTATTATATATAGTACGGCTACTCATTCTGTATCTATTATATACAGTACGGCTACTCATTCTGTATCTATTATGTACAGTACGGCTACTCATTCTGTACCTATTATATACAGTACGGCCACTCATTCTGTATCTATTATGTACAGTACGACCACTCATTCTGTATCTATTATGTACAGTACGGCTACTCATTCTGTATCTATTATATACAGTACGGCTACTCATTCTGTATCTATTATGTACAGTACGGCTACTCATTCTGTACCTATTATATACAGTACGGCCACTCATTCTGTATCTATTATGTACAGTACGACCACTCATTCTGTATCTATTATGTACAGTACGGCTACTCATTCTGTATCTATTATATACAGTACGGCCACTCATTCCGTATCTATTATGTACAGTACGGCTACTCATTCTGTATCTATTATATACAGTACGGCTACTCATTCTGTATCTATTATGTACAGTACGGCTACTCATTCTGTATCTATTATGTCCAGTACGGCTACTCATTCTGTATCTATTATGTACAGTACGGCTACTCATTCTGTATCTATTATATACAGTACGGCTACTCATTCTGTATCTATTATGTACAGTACGGCTACTCATTCTGTATCTATTACGTACAGTACGGCTACTCATTCTGTATCTATTACGTACAGTACGGCTACTCATTCTGTATCTATTACGTACATGTCCGAACCGCTTCGGAGAGGATCTATATCTCCGAAAGAAGACGGACCGGAACTTAACTCTGTTAATAATATTAAAGTACAAAATAACCGAAATAAGTCAATATTTACTGTAGAACAAGAAACGCTTACATAAATTTATTCGCATGCTTTTCAGTTTTCTAATTCAGTGGTTTTAGACGTATTAATTATCTTGTGCAGAGTGATGAGAGATTTTAGATATGTTCTGACTATTTGATCTCAACTGAGCTCAATTTACTTGTTTTTAAAAAGAAAAGAAAAATCATGTTTACTTTAACGACCCATTGACATATTCCGTTGCTATGCAACACCGTTACTTTGCTCGCAGGCGCAGATGCGATTTTGGCTTCCGGTTTATGCTAGCCTGAGAAAACAGCAGCTAGTTTTATGCGTGTCCACCGGCCACCCGATAGTTTTAATACTTACACATGTTTGAAAGTTTTATTCGTAGTTTACCTGAAAGGTTTTCATGAATGAATGAAGTAAAGTGTTCAAAAGTCGGAGCAAGCCGTAGCGGGTGCATTTGTCGCTGAAAAAATAAAAGCTTGGTTTATCTTGAGAAGAAACTCAATCCGATAATTTTATAGGAATCGCTCATGACTCGAAAGGCGCCTAACTGTACTTGAACCTAGAGAAAGGGAAATAATTAATAATGCCGGTGTACCGAGCAAAAACGTAACGGCAAACGTACGGCGCCGCCAACACAGTGATGGGTGAAAACAGTCAGGAAATCGCCGATGAATGGGAAAGCAAACTTGTAATGGATTCTCAGATGTAGCCGAGATATTGCTGTTTTTGATAGATTGAAAGAACATCTTGTAAATAGTATATATAGTTGTCAAAGATATAGAAGCTGAAATGGCGGTTTCCAGCGAGAACATGGCTTCTAAAAATACGAAGAAAAGTACGGCCACTCAAGAAGTCAAGTGATTTTCGACCGGCAGGTTTTCAACTCAAATCTTCCACAAACACGCACACTTTTGTCTCCAGATAATGCTTTCGGGTTCCTGGTAAAGTTGTGATTGAACCTCAGTGCAACTAATTAAAATGCAGGTCAGTTTTCATCCTTAAAAAGTATTTTTGATGTCGGAAAACAAACTGTTGAAACACGACGAGATTCAACTTCAAGTGAAAGTTGTCGAATCTCTATTGGCTCTTCGGTTTGCCGAGAAATGGATTCCTGGTATGTGCTCCTGGCATGTGCTACACGAGTCCGAAGCTCCTTGCAGACAATCAAGCTAGCTCATTACAGACTGGAGTATTCAGCCAAGCCCCAAAACTGGCCATTGTCGGTTGAAATACGGGAAAATGCACATCCTGTACGCCCAATAGTCCACTTCCGAGATATGCCTCATTTCCTACATACAAAGGTATCAATACGAGGCTCCGTGCATAATGCTCAGTCGTTCGTGACAAGACTACAGCCCTTCTGTAGTCTTGTCACGAACGACTGAGCATTATGCAGGGAGCCTCGTATTGATTCCTTTGTACTTAGGAAGTGATGCATATCTCGGAAGTGGGCTATTATTGTAGACTTTACTGCAACAACAGTTCTGCGACTATTTCACGACCATAAAACAGGCACTTTTGCGCATGCGTTAATTTTTAAACTTCCGGTTTCTAAAAATCCTAAACATTTTGCGCGGTTTCACTAAACACCGAACCTTTTCCCGTTAAAATGTTGTTGACCACGTTCTCCAAAATTCGAGCATGGGTTTTGGAAACCGACAAGAAATGCCAAAGTTATGGCTTTTCATTCGCCAATAAAGCTTAAAATTGGACTGAAAAGTGTAAAATCTTTATTTTTTCGTCGCAATGGCAAACGCATGCTCGGTTTTATGCGCATTAATTCGTAGGTTCGGAAAATATTCATAAATTACTAGTAGATCAAAAATCCTAGGAGAGTTTAGGAATTTTCTAATTTTGATGACGTCATCATGACGTCACTTGATGACGTCATCAGACTACAAGACTTTTTCCTTGGAGTCACCTTGACAATAATTATTGCCTACTCTTTAATTTTCCGGGTTTTACGAGGCTGCAAACTTTCCCTAGCAACGGCCGATTTAAATATGTCAATGGCCCTTAAATCAACAACATGATTTCTAGTGAAACAATGGAATTTCAAATTTCACTAGTTCGTCGGGTTCTTGTAGCGGCACGGTGCATATTTGACTAGGAGCGATTGTACCAGATAGTACTAATCATACTAAACAAAATTGGGGTGGGGTTACCTCCTTTATCCCAAGAAGGTCTTTGGCGCTTTTAAGTCCCCACCTTTGCTGGGCAAATTATATTTTTCTAAAAATAAGATCTGTAATGATAAAATATTAATGAGTTATTAAAGCGGCTATGTGCTCAAATTTTGCACATAGCCAGATTAATCCAACTCAGTAGTTTTGTGTTTCTGTCCCGCAAACCGAGCTCAACATTGACAGCAGGTCCATCATATATAATCACAATTCAGGGAAGGACATAAATACAGTTTTCTTGGATTATCCAAACTAGTTTATTTCACCAAATATCACGTAATCGTAAAGTTTTCCAATTTCAAAACCTTGAAGAGATGCAGATTTTTCTAAGTTTTCCTATCAGTTAATACATTTTTTTCCGGAATAGTCCTGCTTTTCTTGCCATATAATTCAGGCATATCAATTATTTTACGGAATTATTTGGGCTGGTTTATCTCACCAAATCCCACATATACTAGCGTTTTGTTGAAAGGATAATGCTGGATTGTATCCGTGTATGTAGGTGTATAACGTGACAGAGAGAAACCAACAAATTGAGTAATCTTCATTATTTTATTGAACTATATTAATCTCAAATACAAATTAAGAAAACTGAACGAAGTTCCTAATAAATACACCATTACAGTAAAAAATATTATTGCAGTCTTCATTCAAAATTATTCTATTTCAAAACTCTAGGATTTGTTGGAAATTGTATGATATATACATAAGTTATAAAACCGCTTCACAATAAGCGTGACTTTAATCCTAGCATTGCATTATAAATATAAACAGTAACCATAAATGATTGTTTTAATATTATCGATTGTCCATAAATTTATAGTCATTTCTAACCTCAAATAGTTTCAATTCTTACAAAACACATAACTATTAAATATATTATAGCTATTCTATAATAATATACAGTAAACATAAAGTAATAGCCTTTTGGGATTTGTTGTCCATATACAGAACCTCAATTAACTTGAACAAGTTTAAATTCTTACAATACATGTAAGCTATAAAAATTGCTGTACTTCATGCATGCTGATAGCTTCATTATGTGAATATATCAAGAAAGAATAATTGAAGGATGTGTGCAAGGGCGACTCCTGATCAAATTCTCCTTTAAATTCTTTGTTTTTGAAGGGAGAATGTAGAATGTTATCACGATTTACCTATGCCCTTCTCGTACAGACCTTCGATTATAATGGAAATCTTTGTATTACCACTATAAGTTACCTATATAAAAAAAGTTATTTCCATAATTAAATAAGGGGACTGTGTCATGGCAAGATACCTTTTTCTTTAGCTGTCCAGGCTGGACATATCAGTGATTTACATATCAACTGATGAACCTCATGCACATTTGGGTTGGTTGAAAGTCCTTTCAATCAA